>JABFPJ010000753.1:0-33798 GCA_022817425.1 Gryon sp. ZL-2020 | reverse complement strand
AATAAAAAAAAAAAAAAAAAAAAAAACAAACAAATAAATAAACTAACAAATTACTTTGACCGCAAAAAAGCTTTTAACTTTGGAAAAAGCGCAAACATTCCAAAACTCTAATAAATGATTTTTCAAGGGACAAAAGAAAACAAAAATAAACACAAAAAAATTGTCGAAAACAGGACCGGCGTTGAGGTTACACCTGGTTATCGTTTGCGAGTAGTGTTGACGCGAGTGGTGCGAGAGAGACGGAGAAAGGTGCGAAGGAAGAGCGAACGAACGCGTAGGGAGAGGACGTGTGCCGTCTGTTGGTCTCGGGGGCGGCGTTTGGTTATTACGTAGCGCGGTGCTGCGAGCAGCCTCGGCAGCAGAAGCCAACGGAGCATCGCTGACTCGCCGCCACGATCTCTCTAACATCCATGTCGTCGTCTTCGTGTACGTATATTTCCGTCGTTGACCGGCTCTGCGTGTAAGTAAAAACGCGCGCGCGATTTGTATCCGTGTGGAAACACATTACACATTAAATAAAATACATCTACGAAGTATGTGTATATAATATACATATACATATATACATATATATATACATATATATATATATATATATACAAAGATACTTAATGTATATATATATATATATAGATATATATATATATATAATATGTTGATGTATATATAGAGACGCGCGTGTTTGTGTAGACGAAATGACGCACACTCGCGCACTGTCCGACACACAGGGACGGCGCGCGAGTCGACTGCGAGAGTAGCATGGTAGTCGTTTGCACGTACGGACGGGGTGCGCGACGCGCCTTCTCGCCGCTACTTACATTGTACTCCTTGTCAAGCGATTTTAATAATTTTTCGGTGAGCTCGGTACAATATTTCTGCATCGGGGGGGCACTCGCACGGCCCGCTACGGGGGTACGATTATTGCGAAGCGGCTCTACGTGCACGGGCGTCGCGAGTGCGACAGCTCGGGAGGCTAGCAATGGCGACACTGAAGGCTGAACTGCGCTCCTCATGGTTGCCCCCCTGCCACCAAAATGCACCGTACAATCCGTTCTAACACTATCGGCGGCTCCACTCACGACTCCTCTGCCATCTGAACGTACTAATTAATAACTGAAAGTCGCCCAACACAGGCGACATCTGGCACAGCTCTCATCAACTCAGTCGATTCTGCGTTTCTATTGGTGGACGCTTTTGGCTGACCAATCAGCGGCTTGGGATTTTTAAGGGCGGGATTGAATGTGGTTTTTGGATATGAGTTTAGAGAGATAAGGGATTTTCGGTTTCGCTTTGTTTTTCTTGGAAATTGTGGGACTTTCGGGTCTATTGTTTTTAGTTGTAAAAAGGGATTATGAGTCATTGCTTGGCGCAAATTGGTGGAGATAAGAAAGGTTTTCGGAAGTTTTATTGCCACGTGCTTTTGAATGGAAAATTTGGAGCAATTAGTGTTGTTAGTTTTCGAATTGGAAAAATGATTTTGTGTACAAATTATTTGTTTATTTGTCTGGTTTAAGCGAATTTAATAGCGTGTTTTATGGCAATTTTGTAGGTTTAAGGTTGTTTCTAAATGGTCAATTCATTAACTTATCTTAACTACATAAGTTACGGTATTTTTCACTTTGCTCTCATGTTTTACTTTACAGGTATCAGAACTTACTGGCAGGATAATGTTATTATTTATTAAGAATTATTTTGAGATAATAAATGATTTGTTATACTGTATAATGTGTTTTGTTTTAACATCCTTTCCTAGTAAATGAAAGTACTTCATAAAAAACTTCGTAAATAAAGTATTAAAAATATTATGGAAAATGTAATAAATTGTTTTTAAAAAGTCTTCAATTTATTGCTTATCTAAAATGCTTTTACTTCTTTGTTTTGGAATTTTAAAAGTTCTTAGAAACACTTATAATAATCATACCAGTTTTGTTTTTCTTAATTTCTGTATGACAAACTACCCATTATTATTGTGGAAAATTCCAAAAAAATGCTTTGTAGAAATGTAAGATAAAAATGCTAATTCTTTATTACATATTTTTCAATTTGTTCAATTAAAATTTAAAATATATCTGCATAAGTTCAAATGCTCAATTTATATCCATTATTGATCCTGTGAAAATTCGGAAGCAGAATGATGCAACATAATAATAATTTTCTCATCAAAATGTTTAATTATAAAAATATTATTAGTTTCTTATAAACATATTTGTATTATTTATATTGTTTAATTTTTTGTATTAGTTAATTAGTTATTTTAACAAAAAAATAAATAAATTTGACAACATTTGTTTACAGTTACAAAATGATTATTATTTATTTATTATACTGTACGTGTTTTCATAGTAATATTTTGTAATGAAAATATATAAATAAAAAAATATAAACAATTTATCTCTTTTCAATTTCGCGGTTAAAATGACGTCTCATATTAAATCTCCGTACTGACAAGTTACACAATGTTTTATCTGTATTTCGACATAAAACATCATAAACTAGTAAACTAGTATAAATCAAATAGTCGATTTTTTAATTTTAATTAAAAGCCAATGAAAATATTAAATAAAAAAAAAACATAAAAAATATACGAAGAAAATATGCAATTATTTAACACAAAATAATAAACAAGCAAGAATTACATTATTTTAACAAATATCTTTTGTAAATAAAAATAAGTTTTTATGAATAAATTTGTTAATGAATATTATTTACTTAAATAATGAAATTATAACAATATCTAAGCACTTAGAATTTGATTGTATACAAGATTTATGGTTCTTGATAAAAGTAGATTTAACTTATCACTAGAAGTATGAACTTAAAACTAAAAATAGTAAGGACATAATTACGGAAACTATTGAATTACAATTCCACGGACTTATTTTCGAATTATACAAATGACAAGTTTCTTTGAAAAATCACATAGACTGTTGAAACAAAATTTAATTTATTTTACATTGTTGTATAGCACTTTGTCAAAACATATAAATCTGCAAGGATTATATTAACATGACGAAACAAGTCGTGTATAAACTAATATTATGCAAATAAAATAAAAATTACAGTACTACTTTTTACAGTTGTAAAGTATCAGCTAAAAATATCACTTCGTTTGTACATTTGTTTCTATATTATAAATAAAACATATAATAATATAGCACAAGATTTTTTAATTAAAAAGCGACTTCAAATGTTGAAATAAGTATTTGAAAAATCTGAAAGAAGTTATGAGTATCAGTTACAAACGTTGAGGAATCAATTTCTTCACGTCAAATTATGTACATGAAGTAAAGTTATAGGTCTTCCCTACGAAGAAGGAAGAAATTGTTTTATATTGTGTTTAAATAAAAAGAACATTTAATCATAAGTTTCAATAAAACATTGTTTTCTATTTTTAACGAAAAACAGCATTAATAATAATTTTATTTAAGATATTAATTCGTGTTTGTAACATTTGATATTGTAAAATAATATCACTAAATACATTTAACTTTAACATATATCTAACAACGTTTTAGATAAAAAATCCAAAAAAGTATTTTCATATGTTAAAAGTTAAATCTACAATTTGCTGAAAGCACACTAAATTGGCAGGCTATAATAAATAATACCTACTAATAATGGTCAGCAAATTTTATTGTCGACCAATAATTATATTCACATCACAAAAATATCTTTTTTTTGCGATTTTTGTCCGGAAATATAATACGTAATTACGACAAATTCAATTCTATTGTAATTACGATTGTTTCAATAAAGTTGATTTATCTATACAGAAGTAGATAAAACCCGCGTGCATATTCATTATTTGCGTTTCTTATGTTAGAATATAATTCGAGTTAGCACAACCCTCACATACGTATTTACATTGGGCGCCAAACTTTAAATCCATTCGTTTTTGTTGACTTTTGTTTTTACAGCACATTTAAACAAATGTTATTTTTTGTTTCGTTTAATTAATTAAGTTCTAGAAATATATACTTTTGAATTCTGTAATTCCTAGTTTAGTTAGTGTGAAAAATGTACATTCCAACTATACGCTAAAACTTTCGCCACAGCCACAAGTTCCTTTGATATTTGGATTGTTGAATACAAACTCGGAGCTCAATTTATTTTCCACGTAGTCCATTTCGGTTCCCAAAAGCGATAACTGCGCTTTTCGATCGATTATTACACGAACGCCATCCTGAATTACTTCCTCGTCCAGTTTGCTTTTTTCCGTTGCATAGTCCAACGTGTAACTCAGTCCATTACATCCACGTTGACGTACTCCGATTTTCAGTCCAATCTATATATTTTTTATATATGTAAAAAAAAGAAAAAAATATTAATATTAAATTTATTGAATATTATGAGATAATAAACTTTGCATTTGATATTAAAAATATCCTTTAAATGTATATTTTGTATCGATAAAGCTTATTTATACATTATGATTTTTTGTATCTGCGATTTTTTAAAATCTTTATAAAAAGATTTTAAATGTCATAATGAAAGTCCAATCGAACTTACGTATTCCTTTTTATCCTTCAATAATTCCTTAATTTTTCCTACAGCATTTTGTGTCTGGAATAAAACAAAAAAACAAGTAAATACAAGAAATAAATCACATGATGCAATTCTTGTTCTAAAAGTAGATTGTCAAAAGAGACTTTCTTTCGCAATAATGCATTTAACAATATGATCGAAATTAAATATCCACTCAAAATATTCATTACATACTAAATTCATCGAAACAATTTTCCACCATTTTAATTCTTTTCCAATAATAAAAATTACTTATATCTTATTTTATTTTTATTTAAATAAAAAAGTAAAATTAAAAAAAATTACAAAATGTTGCTCCAATTTATTCAAATACGAAATAACTTGATCCCTTTAAAATTGTCATTTTGAGGTTATAATTCTTGTTGTTTATTATTGTTTCTTGCATGAAATTGCAATTATTTATGTTCACTGTTGAAATGATTTTTTTGTTTTTTTGAATGAAAAAAAACAGACAAAAATGACTTACCAAAACTAACGCTGCCCTCGAAGGCAAAATTTTACGTCCTTTGACGGCTCGAACGGTGGCACTCGCGACGATGCGAGATGCCATTTTTATTTTGCGTTGAAGAATCTGTCCTCGGGTAACTTAATACTATGTACCAAATTTCACGATAAATAAAGCCAAACAATGTCCCGCAGTTGCTGTGATCGATCGATTGATTGTTTTTGATTGATTAACCAATTTATTAATACACGCATTATTCAGCGAAAGTCATTATCGAACGAGGGAAATGAATTAATGCGAGCAAAGTGGGCAGGCATCGTGGATTTTTATAGAACAATTCCGTAGACAAAATAATCCACTGTTTACGTAACGTTTTGACACTCGCAACATCGCAATTAACTGCCAAACTATATAGTCAATTTTGTAACACTTTTTTTCATGATTCAAATGATCGATCCAATTGGCTTATTGATTCTTTCAATAGAATATACAGAATTTATGAAAGCGCATACTTTACTTATGAATATAGAATTTAAAGTATACAAAATGAAGGAAACGTTTAATTATTCATTAATAAATTATGCATAAATTAATTGAATGAAACAACTGAATTATTGCAAAAAAATATATTTAGAAAATACAAATGTTAAGGTAATAAATGAAACCCGAAAGAAAAAATCAAAAAAGTATTTTTTGAACGTATGTTTATTGAGATAATTCACAAAAACTAGTTGTACATAGTTTTGAAAAAACCAAATTTCGTTTGCACAAGTTTTATAATCATGTTTACGTTCATTTTATCTGTCATCGTTAATTTTGCTTGAAACATGTATTTGTTTTACACATCTTAAAAATTAATAGATTAAAAAGTATCAAAAATATAAAAATTATGAAATATACTTTGAGTAATATAAATCTATATAAAACTAAAATAGTTACACGTGATTAGATCTTTTTAATTCATGTTTTTTCTGTTTATTTTTCCGTCTTTTATCAAATATAACAATATTCGTAAACTACGCTTTTTTACTCTTGTTTTATAAATTAACTATGAGGTACAAATTTTTCGTTTATTTAAAAAAGTACGGTATGTGGCCTAACTTTCATACATCATTCTCTCTCGCTCTTTTAATTTCTCTTTTTCTCGCGTCATTACACCTACAATTCTTTCTTCATTTGGTAAAAAATACTATACTCTAATGGAAATAGTTGGACACTACTAATTAAACTTATTGAATAAAACATATGTCTAAACTAGGAACGAAGTGAACTAACATAATTTGACATAATATGAAACTGCAGCATATAAATAATACGTCATTTAAAATGAAAGTTACAAAGTAATGTAAACCTAATTAATAATCATGTATCAACATTTAAGTATCCTTTGGAGATGGTCTTTGTACAAGAAAAAAATGTTACAGATAGAATGATACTGTTAAATCATACATAATGTATCTTCATACGCATTCTCTCATCGTCACCATCCATCACATATCGCAAAAAACTTGGTAGATTTAAACTATTCAATTATTTCAATAATTTTAAAATATTCGAATATTTCATTCAATATGTACATATTTCTTTTGATAATTTACAAAAATATTTATATCATTATATATAAACTATGTGATTATATCTTTTAATTAAAACAATGAAAGACAATTCAAAAGTACTTCAATAGAACATCAATGTATTTTCAGAGTTTAATCCTTTCATTTACTGAATCAAATTATATAATATTATATAATATGTTTTCATATTACAAAATAAAATACTCTGTTTTGCGAATAAATTAACAAGTTATGCTTTCATGTTATGTAAATTTTTGTGTTTCAAATAAACAATTTAATTTATTTAAACATTCAAATTATAACAATCACAACATAATTTGATCAGAGTTTGTTATAATCATTTTTTTGTACATCATTTGTTTTAGAAAATATGCAGTAAACAAAAGGATTAAGAGTTAATCGTGTTATATTATTATATATTTGTCAAATTAATTAACTATTGATAGTTAAGATTTTATAGAAACATGTTATATATTTTTCATATTATATAATAATAATTATTATTATTATAATGATCACATACAATATAATGTCTACAAGTTGATTAATATAACAATTTATACGACAACCAACATTGTTGTTTTATTGAAGTGAATACAACATTACTTTCATCAAAAGTGTCCTTTTTTCTGTCTGTTCACAACTTTAACTTATTAATATTGAATGTTCAACCATACATCATCATTTGTTTTACTTCAAACTATTTGAGTTGCTTTTTCTTTGTATGCATAGTTTTCTACACCAACCAAACTTTAACATCTATGTATGAGTTATATATCGCTTGATATGGAATGAAACATCTAACAATGTTTTAAAATTTATTTTTAAATACAAAATTTGCCTTTTTCCTTTATTTCATTTTCTTTGCGTTCTCTTTATCATACATTAAATAAGCAACTATCAATAAAAAATTTCTTTTCATTTTGTTTAATCATACGATTAGTTATATTTTATTAAACAAAATAAACTTTTTATATTTCAAAAATACGATTAATTATACAAGTTGACTTAATATTATTCAAAGACATTTTGTGCATTGAATACCAATACAGGTACAATAACTATCGCAAAGATTTTATATATATACGTATGTGTATATATATATATAATTCTCAGCGAGTTTTCTTTCAATAAATTATACAATAATTATTCATAATTGTCACTTTTTGGTTTCGAGAATCGTCTTTCATTTGGGAAGAGTATATATTCGAGCGCACAATGTATTATATGGACATTCAAACGAAATCCACGTTTTGTTTATCAGCCATTCAACGTATAATTGACGTGTTACATTGATTTACACGTAACATTGTAATTGATAATTACATCAATTATGTACATTTAATATAATAATACATATTGTATTCGTTTTCTTTACATTTATTAACAAAACTAATTTCATTTAAAAATGAACTGAATGAAATTAATGAAATAATTATTGTACAAAATGGTGATTTTTCACATTTATCATTATATATTTTTAATGATCAGTAGTTTTATGTTTTTTTAAAAAATAAATAATTCTCTACAACATGAAAAATCTAAGTTCTTCAAATTAATATGAAATTAAAATGTATGCAAGATAAATACAATTGAAGCATCGCGAGTGAATACAAAAAGAAAGTTACAAGAAACAAAACGAAAGAAAAAGATAAATAAATAAATTTAAAAAATGTGAAACAATGTTAGACTAGAATAATCTAGTGTTCTGCGAATGCTGTACTTTTAGGAATTAAACTGAAACCTCCGAAGAAGTTCGTCTTTGTGGTATTAATATAATAAAAAAGAAACAAAAATATGATACAAAATGATACGATTCGTTCACACAATTTAATGGGAAAAAATTATAACAAAATTGTAATGATAATTAACGACTAATTTAAATCAGTTTCAAACTGGTCGTTAACTTCATTTACACAAGAATACAAAACACATATACAAATGTCAATGCAGAGAAACAAACATAACGAAATAACATTGTTCTGAATGTTGGACGACAAAGATATTAGTTTCGTAAGGTTTGCGAGGTTTAGAGTTTAAGAATTGATCGTAGACATTCATTTGCGTACAATCAATTCTAAAACTTATATTATTTAATTAAAACAAGAAACGTTATATGTTAAATGATTGAGAGAATGGCGCTAAGAGTAGCAGTCGGACGTCGGTTTGTCGAGCAGATCGCTGTCGACGTAAAAGAGAAGATATGCCGTGCTTTGAGCGGCTGTCAATGCTTCTTTACTCGTCATTGGCATTACGCTCATGTCATTGTAATGAAACCATTGGTCTTCGTGTTTAACGTAACTCGTGTAATGACCGCAGTCCATGTTACTTCCCACATGTGATATTATACACATGGGTTCGTACACTTTTGACACATCTGATGGTTCTCTGCAACAAAAAATCATCATAATTAATATTTGTAATTTCATTAAATTTAATGAAATTAGTTTGAAAGAATAGATAAACAATTATACTTTACTTACTTGAAGAAATTATTTAACGACAGTTTCTCAGGGATGCTAACAGCTGTGCAAATTTTGTTCATAGTGCCATCGTTAGCCATCCCATATCGATTGATCTGAATCGTTAATACCTTGGGGAATTCTTTGTAAAACGTCTTCATATTATGCGTTTCGTGTTTACAATGTTCGCAGGTCAAATTTCTCTCCTCCTCGGCAAAGGTCTTTCGAATTGCATCCACCAAGTCAACGGAATGAACATCATTCTCCGGCGGAATGTCCGCATACACCATCATATTTTCAATGGGAATTTGCCGCTCATTCTCGCACTTTTTGCAGCTATAATTTTCAAACATCTTTTGTAGAAAGTACTTATCAATGGGATTCTCGATGGTCTTTTTTGTACACTCGGTCGAGTCGTCAGTGACGTTACTTTTTTCCGATTCGTCCACTGATGTGTCTTTTTCTTTTTCGTCCGAGTTATTTAAGCGTTGCGAAGAATTCGAAACGGTGGACTCTTCGACTGCCGAAACTGTCGTTTCAAAAAATACCGCCCGAAATGGACTGTTGCGTAAACAAAATTTCGCCGTGGGCGACCTTTTAGGAGAACTTTCGGTTGTAATTTCGTGGTCTTCTGTTTTGGGATCTTTGGTTATTAAAAGCTTATCAAACTCAGTCTTAAGATGATTGAGAAGTGCCATGAAAAATTCCGACACGTCCTGCTGTCGATCAGAACAGTATGTTTGCTCCAATGTTGATAAACTCTCTTTGAACTTTCTGCAAACATAGCACATAACATTATTAATTTTAATCACTTTGAATTTTGCAATGGAAACCTGAATGTTTTATGATCTAATTGTAGTTTTAAGAAATTTATACTTTTATTCTTATCATTTTTTGTTCTAATGGATGTCTATTCTATAAGATTATTCTAAATAGATGTAATAAGCATTTAATTATTATCACTGGAATAAAATATTTTTCTTCAAAAAATTAGTTATTATGCTCTTAAGACATATATTAAGTAATCCATTTAATTATATCATTCATTTAAATTGTTTCTTTTTAAAACATTCTTTTGTTCATCCTTGTAAATCATCTATTCATTTAGTCGCCAAAGAAGAAAACACAGACCCAAAATGCATTAATAACAAAAAGTGTTCAATTATTAAAATCTTTTTTCGACTAAAAAATGATAAGAATACAAATTATATGTTTTTAACGCAGACATTAGAATCTGCAAGAAATATAGGTTTCCATTTAAAATGAACTTGAACATTGAATCAACATACTTAATAATATTATAAATTCGCGTCTTCTCCGAGCCGCCTTTTCTCCAAAGTTCATGCAAATTGCCTAACAGACTTGTTATTTTAGAACACTTGTCCTGCTGAAGCAACTGATGCATATCGTCGGCAATCGGCAGCGTGAACAAGGTCGCAAATAATGTGTGCAGCGTGGCATTAAGCCAACACCGATTTTCCCCGGGTGGATTTGGAAAGCCAATCAAAAAGTGTGACATCTCTGAATCCCCCATCGAACCGTACGCACTGTCCGGAGAATAATTCGAGTGATCCTGGATAACATGATTATTCCCGGTCAAGTCGTACGAGTCCCAATTTTCATCTCCCAATCGTGGCGTCTCATGATAAGCACAAAATATCGGCTTTGGCGGATGCTGCTCTTCTTCTTCCCAATTTTCATCATCCGGCAGCAGATGCGGATTAGTTATCACCTCATCATAATTATAACTATTGTGCTTCACAGCCGGATGTGACTTGATCTCGTTGTGCAAAAAATTCGACGCCTCGCACAATCGACTGCCACCGATACTTCGTCTGCTCCAAAAGTCCGGCACTTCCTCGTGCTGGATCTCCGACGAGAAGTCATTTGTTGGCGAAAAATTGTCCGTGTCTTTAATGACTTCTTTGTGCGGTTGCGGCAACTTTGTGATGGAAATTTCACTGGAATGAGTGAAATTCGACGTTGCCGACTTTTTGGGCGTTTTGTCGACATTGCCGTTCAACGACTTTGGCGACATACTGCTGTCCACTCGGGTTAACGTGATTTCCGTACTATTGATGCCAAATTGCTTGGATATATCTGGATTCAACACTATTGTATCGTTTCCTACATTCTGTCTTTTGCTTTGTACATGTGTTTCTGTTGACAGTCGTCGTTTGCTCGTCGTCACTGGCGATTGAACTTTTTTTGCTTTTCCACTGGAAACACCTGTTTCGATAAAAAAACATATTCACAAAATTATTCATATATTCATATTATATTTAAAGGCAAATATTAATTAATTTCTTTTCATTTTCTTTTTATTATATTATTATATTTTTCTTTTATACATAATTCATAAACAAAATATACTGCAACTTTAGCAAAAAGTATTTTTAAATATCTGTTCAATTTATAACAATTCTTGTTGATTATAAAAATATGCTTATTTAAAAAATAACAAACATTTCTTCAACTTCCGCATTAATTTGATATCCGAAATGAGTACATTTGCTGATCTTTCACATACCCATAATATAATTGATCAACTCATCAAATCTACTATATTCCGGAACTCTTTGTCGCCACATCCACGAATGAGGTGTACAAATTTCCATCGTTTATTTCTAATGTTCACTACCTTCTCTTTAGATATAGATATATACACACTATAGGTAGTTCTAATTTTATTACTACTATAAATACGGAAACTATATACTATTACTTGAATAAATAATTCAAATAAATAAATTCTATTATCTAATTATTAGCTCCGATTATAAAAATGTGATGAATGAATGAAATGAGCACGAATGTTTATGTACAGTTGTTTATGAAAATGAATGAATTCGTTTGTGATGATGAAATGTAAGTATGAAAATCGCAGAGCGTCGTGCGTACTCTTTCGCGTTAACTTTCAAACTGACACCGGCACATTCTATACGGAGTTCATTCGAACATTCGAGCAACTATACGTCAGAACTTTCGAGCGTTTTACCAACCCGGCTTATTATTGATTTTAGATTTATTTTAATCGCGAAATTATTACATCCTAGAATTAATCATTTCTATTAATCGAGCAAAATAAATGTATTTCTTGCCATTTTCTGTTCATAAAACCAAAAAATAAACTTTAACTGATCTGTCAAGTCTTGAATTGCTCCAAAATTTTGAATTTTTTAAAATTCAGTTACATTCAACAAAATAAGTAATTTTTGATAAAATATTTGTTAATAATGTTTGTTTGTTTTTTTTTTGGATTTTTTGTTTTTTGCATTAAAAAAAGTGTATAAAATATTTTATTGATCCACAAGTTGCTCGATCGGTAAAGTAGCGCGAATATTGGCTTAGAACTTAGAATCTATGGATGCGTTTAAACAAACTAACTGTTGATTTTTTCTTACATGTGCTTATTGTGTATTTTTATAAGCATGTATTTTAAAACCGTTACTTGGTATTGCAAAATGATGAATACCCTATTTATACAATATATATATATATATATATATATAATTCGAAATATTTTCCTATGTGATATTTGTATTTGGAAAAATAGTATAATAAATTTTTTATTAACTATGCAAATTATTTATTTGTGTGTTAATTAAAATTGAAACTGTAACATTAAAAAAGTCATTATTTATTGTCAATTGTAATTTCCTAGCAAAAACTTAATTTAAACATAGTAATTGCTAGGTTTAAATTATTAATATTTTAATTATTTATGTATAATTTGTTAAACTAAAATCTTTTTTCTATGAATAATACTGAATGAAATACAAATATTTTTTCTTATGAATAATATTTTTTACACAATTATGTGTAAATAATACATTTGGAAAAAAATACTAAACTAATTGACATATTTATATTTCTAATAAAATTAGTTGTTCAATTATAAAAAAAATGTATTATTTAATGCTTTGAAAAAATGTTTGTTATATTTTCATAAACAATTTTTATATGTTTAACTTTATTTGCTTAATAATAATAATAATAATGTTAATGATAACTTATTTACTATACTTAATAGATTATTTTATTATTTTTCATGCAGTTTTTGGAGCAATATTGTTGCAAAATAAAAAGTGCGTATTTCGATTAGTACGAAGTTCTTTGCTCAAATGTGAGTAAAGAACTTATGTCCATAGGAATAATTAGAAAGAAAAGTTCAAGTAAAACTAATGCAGAGCAAGAAAGACAGGAGAAAATGTTTTAAATGTTAATTAAAATAAAAAACACTCATTAAATGAAATTAATATCCTCAAACATAAATTTTACATTTTCAAATAAATGCATCAATTCATTTTGATAAATAATAAAAATATAAATTTTGTAATTTAAATAATGAACAAATCAAAGACAATTAATAAACATATATTACTTAATAAAATAGAATATTTATACAAAAAACCAATTGTTTATTTTACAAAAAAATGAAAGTAATTTTATCACATCAAACAATGCAAAGTTTAATTTAAGACGTTGAAATTGAATATAATTACAAAATCAATAATTACAAAACAATTTATTCCTAAACACGTATGTTTATCACCATTAAACAAAAAAATCACAATGTAAGAACAATTATTTAACATTCTTCTCATTCCTAATTATAAATCAACATTTACGTAATAAATACGAAATAATTTCCCACCAGACGTAACAAACGAGCGTGAAAGAAGAACACGAAAGGAAGAAGAAAAAAAGAGAGAGAGACAAAAAGAAACAAGAGACAAAAAAAATGAAGTTAAAAGGGAGAAAAACAAATGCATAAACAAGGAAGCCGACATTCGATCAACGATGTTAAAAATCAATATTTCGTGAGAGAAGTGCAACGGTGGCGGCGAAATTTGTCGCCGTAACGGTTATACGTGCTAAAAGAAAAAGGTATCGCGCGCGCTCCCGCGCGCTGGGCGTAAGTAACCGTCTACCTACAATGCATAACGTCGGAAAAGCCGAAAAAACAAACTGTACATTGGCATACATATAAGCGTATACGTGTTAAGGTCCCAAAAGAGACCAAATGTGAGGATCAAAGAAAGGCTAAAACAAGAGAAATGATATATAAATAATATATATACATAACTAATAAGAATAATGAGAAAAGAAAAGCAGAAAATAAGCGAATTGCACAAATTTGGTTAAATTACCCATCGCGATGTTGTGTTCGGCGGAGTTGGATTCTTGGTGGCCAGTAATTGGCGCGATTTGTATCATCTTCGATGGTCCCGGATTTGGGACCGATTGGCTGATATCGACAATCGCCATGAAAAACTAAAAAAAATAAATAAAAAAAAAAAAAAGGAAAACAATTTAAAAAATGTCTTTTTTTAAACTTGAATATTTTTTGTCCGTGACCTGTAAAAATAAATAAAGTTAACCGTTTATTTGACAAACGGTTAGAAATGCTGAGGACACGGATGTGGGATTGTTTTGCACGGCGTGTTTGATGAACTAGTTTAGCATTGCCGGCGGTTCGGCTAACGCGCGCGCCTTTTTGGCTTTGCTGCGGACGCAGCAAACAGCGGCGCCAGCGGCCCTCGGCGCTCGTTCAATCACTCGCGATTTATCGACGACACGAAGATCGGCACCAGGCAACGATTGTGCATCACTTTGCCGCGTTAAATTGCGCACGCTTCTTTACCGCTATAATCTTGGCGGGAATTGCCGTGCACAGCCGGTGTGACATGCCTTCGATACGACCACTTCAAACGTGGATTGTACGATTCTCGTGTAGATGGACAAATTCACTCCGAAAAACTCATTCGCGCGTCACCTTACAAAAGCGCGCCAATTTTGAATTTTCTCACACTTTTTCAACTAAAAATGTAATTTTTCATTTGCATTGTTATCATTATTATTATTATTATTATTATTATTATTATTATTATTATTATTGTTATATATTTTGTTTAATATATATAGTTTGTAAAAATGTATACTCACTTGCGTTTGCAACTTATTAAATAAATCTTTTTTTGAATGAGCTTTGTTTTTTATATTTATATTTTCAATATTCAATATCAAAGAATTGATATATATAAACATGTTTTTTTGTCCTTAAAAATTTCATTCACTTCTCCGTTAAAATTAAAGTCACATACACAAGCACTTTCATTCACCCGAATTCACATGTTTATCACGTGATAAAATATAACCTAAAATATAGCTGTAAAGAAACATTGTATGAAAAACATTTGTAACGATTATGAATGATTAAAATTCAATTATTAAATAATAATTTTTAAAAATATGATGTTTGTTTTACTTACAGAAGATAGAAAGAAAGTCATATTTGACTTGAAAAAGGACAAATAAATATAGGAAGTATGAAGTGACCTTAAATTACTCGTGCAGACAATAAGGAAATCATTAATTTGTTTTGGTTTGTATGTATGAAGAGAGAATTTGTTTTTATAAGGACGGAAATAATAATATTCACTCGCGAAGATGGTTCGTAAATTGAAGTTTCACGAGCAAAAGTTGCTGAAAAAAGTTGACTTTATATCCTGGAAGGCGGACAATAATTTACACGAGGTTAAAGTTCTTAAGAGATATAGGATTCAAAAACGCGAGGATTACACGACGTAGGTTTCTAATAACAATTATTCATCTGAATTAAATATTTTAATTAATAATATAAATACAATAATTCAAAATATAATCATATTAAAATTATAAAATAAAATTAATGCATTAAAAATAATACTTAACCTCACTTTTATTTAAGTTAATTTTGATTTATGTTTATAATAAATATTGATATTCAATTTCAGATATAACAAATTGTCTCGTGAAATACGAGAACTTGGAAGAATGATTAAAGAACTTGATCCGAAGCATCCTTTTCGAGTTGAGCAAAGTGCTATGTTGTTGGAAAAATTGTATATGATGGGACTGATTCCAACAAAATGGGACCTTTCGTTTACGCAAAAATTAACTGCCGGTTCGTTTTGTCGTCGACGATTGCCTATTATTATGGTCAAAAGTAAAATGTGCGAGAATTTAAAAATGGCAACACAACTTATTGAGCAAGGACACGTTCGTGTGGGTCCAGAAGTAGTTAAGGATCCTGCATTTTTAGTCACAAGGTATTAAACACATACATTTTAGATAAATCTACCCTTGTTTAAGTTGCATAGAAGATCATATAAATTCATTATTGAAATTTCAATTATGAAAAAAAAAATAATAATGAATCTTTATAAAATGTCATTATTTTGAAAGAATATAATTATGAATTCCTATAAAATTTAATGAATTGTATAATTTATAGGTTTTCATAAGTATATTTTTAGACAATCTTGAATGTTCATAAAGATTCATTGTTTTTTTTCATAATTGAAATATCAATAATGATTTTCTATGATCTTCTATGCAACTTAAACGAGGGTAATCTTGAATTTTAAGAACAGTAATACTAATTATATTATTTTGTTTTAATTTTGCAGAAATTTAGAAGACTTCGTCACGTGGGTGGATGCTTCTGCGATAAAGAAACATGTTTTAGCCTATAATAATATGGTATGTTTTATATTTAAATATCTATTAAGATATAAGATAGAGAATAATTAATAAAATATCGACTAATTATGTTTCTTTTTTGATTTCAGAAAGACGATTTTGATCTGGAGTAATGTTGAAGAATAATCAACTTGTTAATAATATTTTGTAAATAAACGTTATTTTATAAAAAATTATTGCAATCGTTTTTTCATTAAAAAAACATTTTATTAATTTTACAAACAAATTATTTTACAAAAGATAATCACCCAATAAAGCATTTTATCAATTTATCATTTATAAAAAGGAGTCATATAATAATTCTTGAATTGAGTATGGATGGCGCTTAGTTGCTCCAAAATATGACAACAATACTAACGTGTTATAACCTAAACACAATTCAACTTCGACTCAATAATTGACACTACAAGGTATTTTTGACAGATTTCTGTTTTGATAAAGTTTTTTTATAAATTGTCGTTTTTTATTTATTTCTATTTAATTGTATTTTTTAATCAAAAATCAAGTTTATTTCAATGTTTAACCTAACCATAAAAGCAATAAGTGTTTTTTAACAATAACACAATTTCGAGTTTTTTTCAACTATATTTATTATTAGTTTATAAATAATTACACATGACTTTAAATAAAATATTAACTAACATAATATTTATTTAATGAGTACAAATTTTTACTAAATTAAAATTATGAACGTTTATTAATAAAAAAAAATTTGTTAGATGACGAAATTAATGGAATGGCTTATTGGTGGTTTTACATTAACCGGAGTTTGGCTGGCTATTTTATTCGGCTATGACAGCAGTTCGTTAGATATAAAATTACAATATGCAATACTATGGCTTCCAGTTATTGGGCTTTTTACATTTGGTCTTTATGCCCTTATTGTAATTTTATACAGAGTATTTACGTTTAATGACTGCGAAGAAGCCGCTACTGAATTAAAAATGGTATGCTAATCAAATGTTATATCCTCAACTTTAAGTCTTAAACTAAGCGAGACTAAGGAAATATAATTTTGTAAGTTTATATTAATTTTTATTTTGTGCATTTTAGCAAATCGAGGAAGCAGTAACGGATCTAACTAGTAAAGGAATTAAACTGAAGACTAAGCAAAAATAAAGATTGTACAGCATTTAATTTATTCTCTTGTATAATATATAAATTTTACACGAATTACATGTAATTATCATTTTGTAAAATACAGTATCATTATATTTTGAAAATATTGTTCTTTATTCCTTATTTCCTTGTCTTAAGTACTAACAAACTAAAACATAGTAAATTAACTAACTAATTATTACTAATTAATTAACTAACTAATTACTAACTAAATTAACAAAACTACATAAATTACGAAAGTAACTAACTAAACTGCATACATTGATAAACTAACTAAGTGTTACATGGCTCTTTTCGTGTTTATGCATAACGCCTTTTCGATTGAATTGCCTATCACAAATCTTACACTTAAAAGGTTTCTCTTTCATGTGAATTATCTCGTGTTGATTCAAAGAATATTTTCGACTAAATGTACGATAACAAGTCATACACTGGTAATTTTTCCCTGGAAAATGAATTGTCTCGTGTTTACGCAAAGTAAGTTCTTGAGCGAATAACTTAAAACAATGCTTACACTGATGCAGTTTTGGTAAATGCATTTTCTCATGTGATTTCAACTCACTTTTTCGAGTAAATGACTTATGACATAGAGTACATCGAAAAATTTTTATTTTCAGATGTCTTCTCACATGTAGTGTCAAAGTATATTTTCGAGTAAATTTCATCTCACAATACTGGCATTGAAAAGGTTTTTCTCCAGTATGTATCATTTTGTGTATTTTCAAATGGTCCCTTCTTTTAAACGCTTTGCCACAAAGGTCACATTGATGCGGTCTGATGGCAGTATGAACTTCATTATGTTGCCACAAAGATGTTCTTCTTGCAAACAATTTATCGCACTTATTACAATGAAAAGGAGTTTCTCCAGTGTACTGTCTTACATGTTCTGCTAAACTGTCTTGTCTTGTATATCTTTTATCACAATGCTCACACTCATAAGGTTTTTGTCTCATGTGAATTTTTTCGTGCGTATCCCTAGAACTTCTGTGAAGAAATGATTTACCACAATAACTACATGTATAGACTTTTTCTCGGGTGTGAATATTAATGTGTTGACGCATATTCTTTTTACGATGAAATGACTTATTGCAATATTTACATCGATGAAGCTTGTCATTGTGATTCTTCTTGTGTATACACAAATCACTTTTTTCAGAAAATGACAAATCGCAATATTGACAGTAAAATGACTTTTCTCCGTCGTGAAGTCCCTCGTGTTCCAACAAATTATATTTTCGGCTGAACTTCCTGTCACAATACTTGCATGCGTAAGGTTTTTCTCCAGTATGCGTTTGGACGTGCGAAACTAAAACACTTTTCTGTGGAAATACTCTGTTACAACACTCACATTGATATGGCTTTTTTCCAGTATGACTTTGATAATGTTGAATCAAAAGATCTTCGCTTGCGAATGATTTGTAACAATGGTGGCAATGGAACGGTTTTTCTCCCGTATGCAACTTTTGGTGCGATTTCAAGCTACCCTTATTGACAAATTGTTTACCACATTGCTTACAACAAGAAGGAGTTTTTCTTATATGAACTCGCTTGTGATTATTTAAATTACATTTTCTTGTAAAAGTTTTGTCACAATAATTGCACTTAAAAGGTCTTTCTTCGTCCTTTTGATTTTCATGATTATCAATTGTAAGATTGTGATCGAATGAGTTTGAGCTATCTTCAATTTTTGCATCATTTTTCTCATTGTAATCTAGAAAATAAATTAGTTTGATTAAAAATGTATTTCATTTTAGGTTTTATTAAAATATATTAATTATTAATTAAAGATAAGTTTTACCTAAACTGATATTCTCATTTTCATCTATATTTAGAAGAAGATCATCGAAATTATCCAAGTCAATTTTAATGTCAGTGAGTGCATCCGGCGAAATTTTTGCAATATCATCCTTCTGGTCATCTATTAAATAGAATAAAAAGTTTGATTTTAAAACATGATTTCCATTTCGTTTAAAGTATATAAGTATAAAGTTAAAGGAACGTTACCTAATTTTAGAATCTCTTTCTCAATTCTGTATAGAAGAATGTCTGGATCAACTAAATTATTTAAACCATCCAAAGCCTGTTCCCAAAGTTCGGAGTCTTGCATTTTGTGTTATTCATAAGAAAAATAGTCTGAATGATTTATTGAATTATCTTGAAAAAGATAGAAAGAAAGTGAAAAGTTTATTTCTGAATTATCTTTAGTATAGTATTTTAATATAATAAAAACAAATAATGTTAAATTAAAATTGTTTTATTTTCTATTTGTATACAATTAAAAAATCATAATAAAATGATACTAACGTTTATTTACATGTTTAAATATAATAAATTATAAAACATTTAAAAATCGTTTTTTATCACTCTTATTTACATAGTATTTTAACAATTAAATTATTTTAAATGTATAATATATTTATTTATAATTAAATTAATTTTACTTTTATGCAAAAAGCAATAGACATATTATATATTCATATGCAAATTTTGAACAAAAATAAGTAAGGTCATTAAAATTCTAATTATTATCTAATTTCTCGTATTTTACTATATTAAAAATAAACAATAAAAAAGTACTTACTACAATGTTTAGCTTTGCGTTTTTTCCTGTGTTTTTAGTTAATTAATCTGAACTGTTGAATAAACTTAACTAATTTTGAAGAGCTCAATAATTTTAATTATATAAAGAACTGTTTAGTTTTAATATTAAATTATTTTGTTAAGTTTATATTAAATATTAAACCATGTAGCGAAAGTAATTTGAAAATTGAAACTTTTTTGAAGAAACACGCGATAGATGGAGCTTTTATAGTATTTAAGGTTCATTTTCATGAACCAAGTATTTTATTTGAGTGTATAATATCTAAATGTTAGGTTAAAAAGAGAGAACCACGTTGTGGTTCACACATGTTGTCAAAGAGAAATATTTAACTTGTATCAAATTTTAAATAAAAAATCACTTTTTTATAGTTTAAAAAGTGTTTAATAAACTCCAGGCAAAATGGTTGCCATTGGGAAGAAAAAGGTAAGTTTTAATATGAAAATTAATTAATATTTATACACTTCATAGTAACAATATTTTGAAAAAAAAACTTGATAAGTTTACTTTTCTAAAAATTGTTATTTATTAGTGTTTAAATTATAATGTCAACTATTCAGTATTTAATAATAATAATATTCTGTTATTATTCTACAAAGAATTAGTACTAATGTTTTATTTTAATCTTTCAATTTACTTTTCATTTTGTTATAATTTTTAATTCATTTCTTAATTGAACATAATTTCGTTTTTAGTACCAATCTGGCGAAGCCACGCAATTTATGTCAAGAAAAGCAGCATTGAAAAAGTTGCAACTCAATTTGAGAGACTTTCGCCGACTATGTATTCTCAAAGGAATTTATCCTCGGGAGCCGAGAAATCTCAAACGAGCTCACAAAGGTCATTACACGAGAAGAACGATGTATCACAAAAAAGATATACAATTCTTATTACACGAGCCTATTATCAACAAATTTCGTGAAATTAAGGTAATTTTATAAATTACAAAATCATTATCCATAATTCATAAACTAACTATAAATACAACATTCTATTTCAAATATTAAAAAAAGTAGTCAAAAAGTAATATAAAACTGTTATTTTAGGTATTTAATAAAAAAGTCGCCCGTGCAAGATCGCTAAAAAATCGAGCGGATTTGAAGAGATATTTATCAAATCATCCGCAAATCAAAATTGATCACATTGTGAAAGAACGTTATCCGACATTTATTGATGCACTTCGTGATTTGGATGACTGTTTGAGTTTGTGCTTTTTATTCAGTACATTTCCCTCGATGGCACATATTCCACGCGATCAAAGTGTCCTGTGTCGCAGACTTACGATTGAATTTTTAAATGCCGTGATTGCGGCCAAAGCTTTACGCAAAGTCTTTGTCTCGATTAAGGGATATTATTATCAGGCCGAGATTAAGGGACAAAAAATCACGTGGATAGTGCCGCATCATTTTTCATTCGAGCCACAAAAAAAGGCCGACGTTGACTTTAAAGTGATGTCAATTTTTGTTGAATTTTATGTCATTATGCTTGGATTTGTTAATTATAGATTGTACAATCAATTAAATTTGTATTATCCACCAAAATTCAACACTTCCGGTAATTTTTCAATAATAATTGGTCATTATTTATATTAATTTATATTAATTTTGTTAGTATATAGATTTTCTAATTAACTCATTTAATTTGTGTAGAAAATGCGGAAAAAACACTTGTGGATGAAGACGCGTTTGTATCAGAACGAATTGCTGCGTTAAACGTCCCATTGGCTACTTTGAATGCAACAGTCGATGAAAATGAAGAAGATTTAGAAATCGATGATTTTTCGAAAGTAATAAACACTTTAATGCATAATTTAATGTATTTAATTAATATAATATTGCAAAACTAAAGTTTATTTTGTCTTATAATAATAGGAAACCGGTACAGAAATGGAAGCAGCAAAAGAAGAAGCAGCCAAAATAAAGAAACTGAAAACCTTATTCAAAGGTTTAAAGGTTTTCCTTAATCGTGAAGTTCCACGAGAGCCTTTGGTGTTTGTTTTGAGATGTTTTGGCGCTGAAGTTTCATGGGATAAATTGCTTTTTGTTGGATCAACGTTTGATGAAGACAACGAAACAATTACACATCAAATTGTTGATAGACCTAGTATGAACAAGCAATACTTGTCAAGGTATGATATTTCTGTAACTATTTATTCAACATTCATGATAATTCATTATATTAAGTTAAAAATTGTTGTTTTTTTGCAAATTTAGATACTACGTACAGCCACAATGGGTATTTGATTCCGTAAATGCTCGAGAACTTTTACCCGTTGAGAAGTATTTAATGGGATGCATATTGCCACCTCATCTTTCGCCATTCACAGATAACAGACGAGATCAAACTTATATTCCTCCTGAGGAACGAATTTTGCTCGATCCAGAATATAAATTGAAGCAAGGTAACTTCGATATAAAATAAAAGCAATTTTATTTCATTTTAAGAAAATGTAAATTAAAATTGATAACTGATTATCTTAAATTTACAGCTGAAAAAGAAAAAGAAGTTGAAGAGGAAAGTGAAGATGATGATAATGATGATGATAATGAAGAAGAAGAGAATGATAATGACGAGGAAGAAGAAAGTATGGACGATGAAGAAGCAGAAGACGAAGAAGACGAAAGTGAGGAAGAAAATGAATCCGCAGATGAAGACAATGATGACAATGCGATTAGAAAAGCTGAAGAAGAATATAAGAAGGAATTAGAAAAGAAAATGGAAGTAAAGCCATCGAAAGTAGTAAAGTCGGAAATTGTGAAAGAAGTGCCATGGGAAAAGAATCGCCAAGAAAAACAGACTTATCGTTTGCGAGAAAAGATGGTTCCAAAGAAACATAGGAATTTGTACAAGAGTATGATGCAGGGACGTCAGGACAGAGCGAAAGAAATTTGGTTATTAAGAAAAAAGCGTCGAATTCACGAGCAAAATGAAAAAGAGAAACGAAAAATGGAGAAGAAACAACAGAAACAAGGCAAAAAGAAAACTGAAGCTGTAAATTAGGCTTCTTTGGTTTTATGTAAAAGTGTTACATTTTTTTTGTAAATATTACTACTTATGATTGTAAGTGGCGTTTTATAGTTGTAAGTTTATATAAATAAAAGTTATATACAAATAGATATTTGTTTTTATTTAAAATATGCATTTTATAAATTATATATTACAAGGAAATAACTTATTTAATAAAATTGTTGCTCTTTACATACATTGAAATGATCTCTTAGAAATAAATTACAATATTTGGTTTTCGTTGAAGTTTGACAAATAAGAGATTTGGCAACAATGCTTATTCAAGATTCAATGTATTGCATCCGTTTACATCGTTATTTCGGTTCACTTTTCGAGTTAGTGGAAAATTAGTATGAGTTATATTTTTTCTAATGCGTAGAAAAAAACATACATAACTTTATATAAGGCTTATATATTTAACAATGTTTTTGTTAAATTAATTAAAATAATTTGTATATAAAAATTAAAAAATGTTAAAAATTCAATAGTTTTCGTATCGGAATAAATCATTAAATATAACATTAATGAAGAAATATAAGAAATAAATATAAATATGTACCTGATTTGAAGCTTTAATGAACATTGATTGATGTTTTTATATTTGGCGGGAATGTTTTTCTCTTCCTTCGATTGGCCATTCTCGATTTCACGTTACAATATATCTGTATGGAGCTTATTTGGCGGGAAGCATATTTCTATCGGACTGATGCACTGAATTTCACTCGCGACACTACATTATTTCTGATAGGAACCTCTTTATATCTGAATCATTTATTATCTGAAATTGCCAAAAATCTTAATATACATTTTATCTCAAGATTTTCAATGGAACAATAAATAAAATATTTATTTTTTATTTTATATTTGAATATTTTATAAAATATTGTAAATTAAATTTATTTGTAACTAATTGTCAATAAATATTAATTTCTTTTGAATATTTATTATCTCCACCCTCTGTATTTACCATTTATTGTTTGCAATGCTTATAATTGACTATAAACATTTTTCACTTTTTCTACTACTCATCATAAACATTTTAGTTCATTAAAGAACAAAATGTTACATAAGAAAAGGAAAATGTTAAATATATGAAAACAAAATTCAAAGCCATTTAATTACATAATTATGATAAATAAACCAATAAAAATAATGAAAAGTAAACATAAAATTTCATGGTGAGAAAGTTAAAAAACCTTTTCGTAAGTATTATGTCACTTTTACAATGGTTTGGTCGGGTGCCTCTCGGCACGCCAAATTTTAAACATCATTTGTCTAAATGACAGGACTGACCCAACTGTAAAGTCAATATTAGAACAATTGTTTGACTTCAAAGGAAACCGGCCTCTGACAACCGGCTGCCAACAGATTCCACATTTTGACCCATTTGTGAAAGCCGTTAAAACTTTGTCGGCTTTTCTCAATAATTTCAAAGCAATCTTAGATAATAAAATATGTGCAGAATGACTTCTTCATGCAAATCTTTGTTTTTTTTTTCTTTTTCTTTGTTTCAGGTTTTCCTCAAAAGTAATTATCTGTTAAATATGGTAAATAAACACGTTGCAGCGGCTTTTCCGTGCAGAACCTTTTTTACTTTACTCCAAATTTGTATGATTTGGATTATAAATAAAAATGACATTTTTATATATTTTAAGATATTGGTTCTTATTTCAATAAAGTGTACAAAGTTATATTAGTATAAAAATATTAGACCAAATTTGTGTCTCAAAAGTATAACTGATGTCCTCCCTTATGTTAAGATAAGACTATCATAAAACGACTTTTCTTAGGATTTCTTTTTAAAAAATATATGTTTTAATTTAACTATTTTATGTTAATTCTAAAATTTCAGCCCTTTTTATCGGCTAGTTATTGAGATATTAATCGCCAAAGATAAATAATTTAACATTGGAAGTATAGGTAGACGTACCAAAATCAATACTTTTTTATTAATATATATTTATTCCTGTTTTTAGGATTTTGATAAAAAAAACTAGTATGTCATTATGTAGAATATACACATTCCAATGATATACCGAAAAAATTATTTTACCGTCTAGTTTTTGAAATAAATGCACTTGAAATGTTAAATTCATGATATTTTTTAAAATTTGAGTTACATGAATAAAAATATATAAAAAATGTAGATTTTAACTAAGAAGTTGTTTATTATAGTTTGTAATATAACACCTTAATGTTAATCAAAATTCGTCAGCGTAATATCATTTTTTCTATTAACTTTTTAAATATTACCCAGCATTTGGAAATTTAACAAAAATTACCCGATTAACATTTAACACTTCTTATTGGTTTATTGTCCAAATTACAATTAAAGCAAAATTTTAGAATTGTAAGTTATTGGATTTTATATCTCAATTTCTGATTGGCTAATTCTATTTTTAAAGTACATTTTTTATTGTAATTTTCCAATAAGACATATTATTTTTGGAAAATATTGTGAAATCACAATACATTTCAATAAAAAATAACTGCAGCTTGGTATAAATTCACAATGACTCCTAGTATAATATACACTTATTGGAAAATTACAATAATCAAAAGTAGATTAAAAATAATATTAGCCAATCAAAAGTTGAGCAATAAAATCCAATAAATTACAATTCCAAAATTCTGCTTTAATTGTAATTATTACAATATTTTAACATTATAATATGTAATTATTACAATAAGAATTTTGTAATGTTAATCGGAATCCAAATGCTGGGTATCTATCATTTGCTTTTTTAATGTAAATTTTTTAGAGAAAACAGGACAAAAAAAAACATATCATTCTCTTAGTCAAACATTTTATCAGTATGTATATTTTTGTTTCTACAAGCCAAATTTGTTCAAACGACTAAATATTTGTTTCATATATAAACACAAGAAAAGAAAGCTGAGATTAGACGATTAAACATTTTTCTCCGTATTATCTCTCAGGGATGGTATAATAATTCACTTGAATTTACTTATTATAATTTCAAATATTACAACTTTTTTCTTCTCGATTTTTGATTTTAAAATTTAAACTTAAAAATTACAAATCAAAGATTAAACATTGAGATTCCCTTACCTATAATTCCAATATTATCAACAAAAGCATTTTCCAAATAAATAAACTAAATGTAAACACCCAAAATTGTCGCGAAAAATAGTCAATGCGGGAATTTGGTGGTTACGTACCTGTTCGCCGGGGGCCATAGGGCAACGCTTAGCGTTGATTGGGCGCGCTTTTGAGGCGCTCCTCAGTTGGACGGAGGGCTACGGGAGGGCGCGCTGGTGTCGGAACTCTCTCGCGCGCTCGTTTCGCCTCGTAATCTCGTGCAGCACGAGACGCAGCGGCCGCACAGAGCATCGGAGGCCCATGGCGACTGTGACTGATTGTCGCTTGTCGTCACACAAAACGTCGTCGTAACATTTAAATAGCCGCTGATTAAAAGCGCGTCTCGCAAAAGTTGTCCCGTGCACGGAATTGTCCCCCCCCCCCGTCCCGCGAAAGAAAAAGGATCGAACGAGAGAGAAAGAGAGCGAAAGAAAGAGAAAGAAAGAGTTTTTCTACGTCCGCCCTGCGGCTCCGTTTCACCGACAAAAGAAGAGCAGAAAAGTGGATGCTAAGTGTTGTATTTTCGTGTGCATGTGTGAGAATTCGTGCGTATTCGTGTCTTCGTGTGCATGTGCGCGAGAAAGAAAGAAAGATAGCGAAGACGACAGAGAGAGAGAGATAGATCTGATCGTCGCGCGTCTTCCAACTTTGGTTTTTGATTAAAAGGAAAAAAAAAAAAAAAAAAAGAAGAGAAAAATTCAAATATGCCCAAAGTTCGTTGAATAATTTGGTCGGCAAGAAGAGGAGATACGAGAGGAAGGCCCTTTTGTTGGCAGACTCACTCACACACACACCTACTACGTGATGCAGCCACGCACCACGACCGTTGCTTCGAGCTTCCTTTTGCCACAAAGAATATCTCGATGCGCACTCAGAAACATCATCTAATCGGGTAAGTTTGACGCGTATTATTTGCCCGGTTCAAGAAAATTAACCTCTGCTTGCAAACATTTTGCCGGATACTTATCGTCGGTGTTTTCCCGTTTTTCGAGGGTCTTTGATTTGAGGTCCTTACGAGGCTTCATTTGAAAGCAAAATAATGCAAAAGCAAAAAGACGAGTATTTTAATGCCGAGGTTTTTATTCAAATTTGCTAATTTATACAAAAATATGCAAACTTAATGTTGCAGTGCAAAAATATTGAATATTGACATGCTTGGAAAATAATGAATTAAAAATGTGCGAATTGTGTGATTTCAAGTTGAGATTTAAAATCAACTGATGATTGACTATGACATTAATCTAAGAAACTTGAATCCATAATTCATCTATTTATTGAAACAAACAATCCAAGTGTTTGAATGTCTTTGCATTAATTCATTGCTGCGATTACAAAATTAAGAAAAATGTCGAGTCAACTGAGATTGTAAATTGAGGTTACGTTTACAACAATTTATCTTAATGCATAGGTTATACCTGGCAGCTTACAAATCTTGGCAAATCGGCGTTGCCTTTTAATTCAACTCGAAGCCTCCAACATCCAAAAACCCTCGAAATGATTATTTATCAACTAAACAAAAACAAATGTTGAAACATTGAATTTCATTTGCAGATTTTAAAATGCTTATCCCTAATTACAACTCGATTATTCAAAAACAAAAGAGTCGTTAATTAAGCATCCTCAGTGGATCGATTGTTGTGAATGGAATTATAAAGTCAGAATGAATTAGATTGGAAGAGTGAAATTGCGCAGACAGAGTGGAGATTCTTGCAGGTGTTATTAACCCCTGTTACTTTCGCAAGGTGCGACGTTGTCTGTGACATTGACAGGTAGGGAATGTGCGCCAGTTCAGATTAACCCTTGATATATAAAGTAGGGGTGACAAACAACGGTGCAGGCAGACGACAGAGAACGACAGACAAAACAGAGAAAGATAGAGAGAAAAAGCAAAAAAAGCCACCTTGCAAAGCATAAAAGGAACGAAGAGGAGGATATCGACGTTTTTTTATTAATCAAAAAAAAAGAGGTGCTATCACGATTGGCGGTTAGTCATGCGGAACTGAATATGATTATACAGTGATAGTCACGTGTAATCATATGTTGAGTATGATGGCAAATATATTTAGATTATATATAAGCGGCTATAATGTTATATATGTCAGCCGAATGCATCGGCAGACATGCGTGTGTGCTTTGTGATTAATTATGCACAGCTAAATTCCGCTCAAAAGTGCAGAGATAAACAATTTTTATGGCGAGACGAAACGTCAGCCTTCTCTCTTTCGCTCTATTATCAACTTAATAATAACCTTGGCTATTATAATGCAGTAACGATCATTAACTTAATCATTTATGGTAATAAATAGAAATGTATATTTTTTAGAAACAAGTTTAATTCAACATAACAATTTTTCTTATTTTTTAATAGCTTTGTTTGCAAATTTAAAAGTTAAAGAATTAAATGTTTTTTAGTTTTGGATTTGATCAATACTTTTTTTTATCTGTCTTCTTAATTTTGTATTCTTTTGCTCTATTGTAAAATTTAAATGTCTAATTTTAAATGATGCCCAAACACAAAGAGAATCTCAAGTATTTTAAATTGTAAGCTTCTAATATTATATTCACACATATCTGGTGTGTTTTTTCGTGTGTTTGAAACGAACACATTCAGGTAGTAGTGACGGTATTGTTCTTTTGAACCCTCAGACGAGGGTGAAAAGTCGACTGTCAGTCGAGGGACAATAGTTTGTCGCAGTTGCACTAAGAAAGTCACAAAGTACACTTTCGATTGACCGCTAAAAACTTGCTAACTTAACATTAATTTTTGGCAATTACTTCTTCTTTTATTGTCATTCAAATTAAACGTGAATGAATTAAAAGCAGGACAATTAACATCGGGATAATTAAGAGACCTTTACTTTGAAAAGCAACGGGTGATAAATAATTGGGAAAGCTGGAAAGGATATGCAAACTGGTTTTCAAGTGGTTGGCCATCATAATTAATTTCAACCAAATATCAAAAAAGGGACAGAAAAAGGAGAGAGAAATCGTAAAATCACTTATAAGTCGAAAAGTCGTGTGGTTTACGCGAATCCTTTGATCCAATGAAACTGTAATATCTTGGAACTTTTCCAGCCAGAAGTCCTTCAAGATCTGAGCATTAAACGTCGAGAGTTCGCAATATCCTCGAAACTCGCCGGAAATATGTAAAACAAGTTTCCATAATTGACATGATATTGTGGGATTTATTATGCTACTGATTTTGAACAAATTTTGGCAAACAACATTATCTTATTTATTTCAATTTACTATCATTTTCAAAGTATGAACTATTTTTTATATTTTAATTTAATTATTCAAAATACCCTATAATTTAAAATATATATATTGACAATACAGTGGGAATATAGTGGCAATATAATGGCAATATAGTGACTATATATGGCCAATATATGGACAATATGTATTTTAAATTACAAAGGTACTTATAGAAATTGTTATAAAAATAAATTTTTAAGTATTATTACATTTTTTGAAATTTATTTATTTAAATTAAATAATTTAATCAAGAAACTAATATTACATAACATTATATATGAATCTAACTTCTTTCAATCAGCAACTTCAAATCAATTAACTTCAAAACAATTCTGCTACCTATAGTTATATCCAAATTGTATTATATTGAAATTAATTATTGATAAAAAAATTTTAATGATAATTAAAAATATTGGATATATTAATAAATGGTGGCATCAAATTAATAACACAGAAAGAAACAGGTAAAACATTTAATCCATAATAAAATTTTGATAAAACTATACTACAATGAAAATATAACCTACAAAAGGGAAACAAAAAATATTGTAATGAAAATTAAATATTAACTATGTTTATTTATTGATATTATTTAAAGAAATTTATTATTGTTCAACGAAAATTTATAATTATTATATTTTTTATTTTTGTATATTTTAGTTCTGATGAGGAAATAAAAATTATTTCGAAACGTAAATTAAACATAAAAAAGAGTTTAATTGGGATACACTTATTTACATATAAAATTCTACAGAGGAATAGCACTAAATTATCTATCCTCTTAATATATATATAATAATATTACATAACTTTATGTTATGTCTGCTAATATTTTAAGTTCAACTTACTAAATCTATAGTTAAATTAGTTGTTTAGCAAGAACTTTAGTTGAAGGACCACAGTAATGACCACGTTTCTATACTAAAATCATAATTTTTAACATAAGGATTGTTGATAGTGTTGACTCAACGATTCTGGCGTGAAGTTGATTATAATGAAATACATCTGTATTTGTATAAGAAAATGAAGTTATAGGCGTTTATCAGATGGTGATACTGGTGGAAGTGGCAGTGAAAACGTCGACAGTGGGAAGCCATTTGTCTCCCTTGAGTGCGGGAGAATAAGCTCAGAAGCGGTTGCTTTGATGTAGGCATTCTCTGTGACTCCCTCATGCGAATAAACTAACGGTTAGGTTAAGATCTTTTTAAGCTTTAATACCATTATCTTTGCCTTGTGCCCCTTCCCATCGTCATTGCCCAGACGTTGTGTGTTGCATTTTGCTTCTTTCAGTTTTTCCTCCACTTCTTTATAAATTAAGATCAATTATCGTAAACGTCCAAACTCCAATATAAACATGCCAAACATCACACATGACTTTTGGATTCAAAAGATCGACTTAAGAAAAAATAATAAATAAATAAAAATACAAAATAAAAAGAAAATAATAAGTTAAAAAAGTTAAATGATTTCGTTATAAATGTAAAATTGAAAGATGAAGTTTAATTTGATGTCCCGCAAATGAAGTTGGACTACAATAATGTTTTCTTCGTTTGATCTCCGGAGCTTTTGAAACGACTATTTATTAGCTCACGTTAGTTTACTTTCATTTTCCTCGCGGCGTCGTTCAAAGGAAGAAATTTGGAAAATGAAATCAAAATCGAAAAATAGTCTCAACACTTCTTAAGCATGTTTGTTTGGTCTTGCATTTATCATCTTTAATGCAACACACATTTTGTTCTTATTGTGCTTCAAGTAACAATATTTATTATCTATACTTCCAACACAATACAGAAATGCATCTTATAATTAATCAATTTCCTCAATCATTTATTTCAATCTTTTTTCATTCAAATTTATTTTTCTTTTTCTTCTTTTTAAATGTCAGTCTTTATTATATTCTTAAAAAAATTCTACATCCATAATTCAATCTATGTAAGATCTTTAAATCTTTTAAACTAACTTTCAATCAATCTTTCTTTTTAAGAATTAAATGAATACAAAAATGTTTTGTAATTTATTAAATTAATAAATTTCATATTTATAAAATTAAAACAAAATTATTTTCCCTTTTAAATTTCAATTTATTTAATTTAAAATTAAATAAAAAAATATTTTTTAATTTATTTAGTTTAAACAAAAATGGATCGAAAGTTCATTTAACAAATTTCAAGATCTTTTGTTGAAAATTCAGATGTAAAATTCTTTAAAGATTATAATAACTTTGGATTAAAAAAAGATTTTTAAACAATTTCATATTTATTAAATTAAGAAAACAATTTGTTTTAATTTATCATAACATTTTAAAAACAAGCCTTTGACACTAGAAATATTAAAAAAAATGTTGAACTAAGAAATATAAAAATTTTGCAAAACTGTACATTTCTTTTGGATATTGATTAAGTCGTTAATGCAGACACATAAACGATTGTGGTTTAATCGGTGGTTGAAGAATCTTCTACTTTTGCGATAGACATGAAGGGGAGCAAAATAATGCTGACAAACGGACCCCAGGGACGCAGCGGGGGAGGAGAAAACGAGACGACCCAAGACACACGGTGTCCGGGGGTAAAGAATGGCCGGATAAAAACTCGCGACACGCCAAGGTGCACGCGGCACCTTTGATGATGCTTTCTGCTTTCTTCGTTTGTCGCACGCGCGACACCGATTCGCTTTTGACAGTAGGCGCTTTCCTTCTGCGTCCAAATTAAAAGCGCGCAACATCGGCTCTCGTCACGTCTCTATCTTTTCAAATCTTCTCCTTTTCTTGCTTCTTTTTTTCTTCCATTTCTTTTTTTCGTTCTTTTGATTCTTTTTTTTGTCACCGAGGAGTATCCCTGTCTTCAAAGTCTTTGTACTTCTCGCATTCTATTGTTTTTGATGGTATATATTTTTTATATGAATGAGGAAAGCGTTTATGTAAATGAATGAAGGGTTTTTCTGCGATGATTGTGAAAGCAAGATTAGGCACTTTTGGAATTGATAAATCTTAAATCATTTTAGTTTGGATCAATGTTGAATATAAATGTAACATCACATCGTGCGTCAAAAAAGTCGAATACATTTTGAGACATTATTTATCATCGCTTCTTTTTAATCTTTATATTCAAATTTACACACACATATAATCGAAGCATTTGTCTTTCTTCGTACCGTCAACGTAGTTCTCTTTCAACAAAATCTTTTCCTTTCCGCGAGCGCACATAAACTGGCGAGTTTTTTTCATACGCACTTAACCAAATCTAATCTCCAGTCTGTTTTTGCGAAGCTTTTGTACATATGTAAATACGAGTGTATTTACGTTCACCATAGTACGCGTTTATTTACATACTTTTTTCTCTTTTTTTTTCGTCTTTTTTACTACGGTTTGTGAGGGTGGCAGGTGTGTGTGTGCGCACGCATGTGGTGACGTGTTCTCTGGGGCACCATTACACAATTTTTTAACAAGTATTTTGTCCAATGTTTTTTTTAAGTCAATTTTATTATTTAAAGTAGGACTATTGTGAAGTAATGTATCATATATGGGGTTCTATTTTTTATGATTTTAAACTTTTTTTTAATAAATTGTACTAAAAAGTATTTTTTGTTACATAATTTCTTTGCTAAATTTACGTTTTTGTTTATATTTTTATTTATTTAAATGACATTTTTAAAAATATATGTGTGTCCTTTTTTACATTTTTTACATTACATTTGCACTAATTTCTACACTGATCGTAATCACTTATTTGGAATTACTAAATTTTTATAGTCCACGTTATGCTAGTCATGATGACTAAAATTTTAGTAATTGAAATTAAATTTTTATTAGTCATAAATAAATCATAACTTCAATTTTAATATAAGTTTTTATTTATCTCAAATTAATACTTTTTGTAAAAATTACTAAATATTTAGTTGATTTAAAATTTAACACAATGAATATTTGTACAATTGCAATTTTATTTTTTTTAAACTTTAATCTTTAAAAATTGGTACAAATATTAAAGAAGTTTTATTCAAAAACATTTTATTAAATTAAAAATCCATATAAAATAGGAGAAAAATTTACTATACAGTATATTTTAAATTATAAACATGCATTATATATTCAAATAGAAACATAATAAAATTATATAATAAATTAAATTCTCTATATTGTCATACAAATTAATTATTTAATT
>JABFPJ010000752.1:0-33843 GCA_022817425.1 Gryon sp. ZL-2020 | reverse complement strand
CTAATAAATTTAGTATAGATGTTAATGAAAAAGATAAAATAAATTATATTATTTAAAATCTGAGCAAGAGTATCCCAGTTTTATTAGAATGCTAATAAATTTTATTCTATGAGTTTTCTTAGTGTATGTATAAACGTTTTAATACGCCTTTTCGAGCAAATTTGTTACAAAGAGTTAATTTCTAAGAAAAATATTCCACAAGAAAAGTAAAGTCTATCATTTTTGCATACCTTATCCAGTCGTTTAGTAGGCTTTAATAAATAGTCAAGATTACGAATATTTTCTGATTTTATTAAACAAATCAATTTAATTTTTGTGCAGAGGCGTTTGCTACGATATATTTTTCGATATCTACATGGTATTTATATATACTATCTCTGAAAATACAAAAAATTAATTAACGAGTATAAATGACTGAAGCCACATTTTTGTAAATCGATAAACAAGCATATCATTGGTTGCTGCTGCAAGATGAACGATTTGATTTCAATGCACTGACATTTATCGTCAAAAGCAATTTGCAGAAAATGGTATCTCGGTGACCCAATTTATCGAAATTACTGATTGATCTGCAATCCGCACTACGAATTATTCTCCGTCAAAGTGGAGACTCCGATAAAACGGTATTTTTGTACCATTTCGAACCGAAAGTCATATCATTCAAGCTTTAGCGACAAGTATGGGTATACATATATATATACATAGTACATTTTTAACTCGGAGAATTTAGATATCGTAAATTAAAACATCATCAAAATTAAAGCTGATTTATCCCACTAAAATTGTATCTACAAAAATCGCATTGGATTTACATTAACTCTAGTTGAAATAACTAAAAAATTATTTGAATTAATAAAACAGGTTAAAATAATAAAAATTTAGTTATATAAATTACAATTTTATTTATTTCAAGTTAAAATGTTCAACTAAGCCTTTCTGTATGTGCAGTTTTCGAGAACATGTGTAATTATAATTCTTAAGATGAAAACTTTCTAGTTTCTGTTAGCTTAAAGTTTTGTAATTGAAACAGTAAAGAGGTCGAACAGAAAATTCGCGCAACACACATACAAGGATTAATTAAATGTTAGCACGGTTGAAACCATAGTGGTACGTTACATTTGAAATGATACATCATTCTACGTGCAATTGTCGATGAGGGTAGGCAGATGTATATTCATTTATCATTATTGAACTTATTCTTGTAATCACATTCGCTGGAAAGCTAATATCAGCAACATTTACAAATACGGTTAACTCGAACTTCTGAATAAAAACTGGAATACACAATAATAGAAATACATAATTAAATCATTATTTACATAAACAATCTATAATACTATTTGTTACATAAAGTTAGTGTCTATAAATAAGCAACACAATTTAATACAAAATTATAGACATTATTTTTGGAAAATTTGCATATACAACTATCAAAGTACAATCGAGTTTATAAAAAGCTATATTAAAAATGAAGTTTCGTACGAAATGAGAACAAAACAAAACGAAATGAATGAAATTGCATGACACAAGTTTTGCAACTTGATTTCTTTATGTGCAAAACTCACTTTAAAATAACACATATATACATCTACATACATTCACATCAACATATAAATACATACGCATATACTTAAGAGAATAACGCGATTAATTTGAAAGCACATAAAAAGCTTAAGTCATCGTGAACACGTGGGACTGGTTTTTTATGACTTTCTATATGGGAAGTTCGGGTGCGATTTTTTTATCCGAAAATATATTGTAACACTTTCTTAACTAACGAGTAAGAACGAAAAACATACAAAAACATTTCGTGTGATAGGTTTTAGTTGTCAATTCAAACTGTCAAAGACTAAAAAATGCTAATATATTTGAAATTTAAGCTCATATATTTTTTGCGTGAAATAAAAGTTGAAAATTGCTTTTGCGTCAAAAAATGCACAAAATTGAAATACATTTTATTATAAAATATGCAAGAATATTAAAAAAATAATATATTATTCTGCATGAAAAAATCGCTATTTTACAATTGTCTGTGTATTTATATAAATAGATTCATTTCGTATAAAACTGGCAACACTGTTTGTTGCCAAAAACAAGCGTAACGGTGTTAATGTTCAAGTATTGTGCTAAAGGGGAGTGTGCGCCGATTCGTATTCCACGTATTGTTGTATGTGGTACTTTCGTAGAGTACGACATTCATACACGTGCTACCAAGCTCAATCAAAAATATTGTCGTATTCTTCACCACTTATAACAGTAAGAACGACTTATGTTTACTAGATATAATGTTTGTAGTTATATATATATACTCACTTTATAATTTCAAAGGGCATTTAAAAGAAAATTTATTTTAACAAAATATTATACATAATGAAAAGTATTGTTAAAATCTAAGGAATAATATGTCAAAAGTAACCGTGCGATAATATAATTCAAGATGCATGAAGCAATTTGTGAAATGCACCGAGTAAGCAAATAAATCACACTGATGTAGTTGTAGGATCAAATTATAATTGTTTTCGTATGATGACAAAGTAGGACAAAATATTGTTAATTCTTGTATTTTAACTCATTCACGTTAATTATTTCTAAAATGATTACTGCACATAATAAAAATATAGTTATATTAAAGCCTAATTACACATTTAATAGAATAATTCAGTTTTTTGAAGTTATATTTATCTGGATTTATTTAATTATATGCTATAACTGTGCAATTATTGTAACACCTAATTTTTCTTAATTACTCAAATTCATGCCATTTTTAATGGTTGATAATAATATCCTAGAAATAATTAAAATAAATAAATTGTGCATGGCGTTGAAAGTTTTTTTCAACATACACTTATATTCATTACAGTTTATATATTTTTTATAAATATTAATATATAGTCAGCCCGTTATTTAGGGCTATTTAAAAATGTACGCAGTCTTCAATATATAGACATATTCAATTCATTTTATTTACAATTCTGAATATTGTGTTTTATATTATCTTTGAATAAACATAATAATACTCATTCTCTTATTTTTTCTGTAGAAAAATATTTATGAGTGTATTAGTATGGACGATTAAATGTGTATTCAATTGACGTTTTTTCTCATACTGCTCAGTCTTGAATTGACGATTTCCTTTTGCAACAACGCAGTCAAGTAATCCTAAAATAATATTACGAAAAGCGTTAGGTAATAAAGCGTTTACGCAATACTATTGACACTGATCGGTTTCGAGACATCATTGAAAACTAACGTATCTTATACGATCAAAACATCATCTTGTGGAAATCTTTCCTGTTTCAACCTCGAGTGAATTTCAAGTTAAATACTTTGAGATCAAATTTCAGTATGCAAACGATACACAACACTTATATTGAAATCCTTTGAATACTTTATTTTCAACACTAATTTCCATTCTATCTTTAATACTTTTCCCGGTTTTTTACTAACTAAATTAACATAACATACATGATTTATTCAATATAAACATTTTCAGTTATTTGCATAACTTTTTAACATAACCGTAAATTATAAATAGAATGAAATGATGATTTACTTTTATAATAATTTTTTTATGTATTTTTTTTATTTGTTTAAAAAAGTAAATAATTTAGTCCTGTAGTTAATAATTACACATTTGTAATGTACCTTATTGATACTTACAAAACAAATAATCGCTGATTCAACCTTTCCTATACACCTATAATAAAACAAAACGTACATATTAATCAGCAATTTATTATCGGTCAAACGTTTGACATTTAATTTGTATGAATTAAAAGACCAATTAATAATGCCTGACCGATTGTTTGCAAACATTACTTCTCATTAAATATTTATCACCGTTTATTTATCTCCAACGTATTCCATGCAACAAAACAGAACACACAAAAAAATAACTTGGTCGGCTGTGTAAGTTAAGCGTAGAATTTGCGTCAACATTCTCGTCGCGACTATATTTAGCAGATCCGTATTGTAATTACAACGAACTACGTGTCGCGCGTTCAGCAACGCAAACGACACAACGAAAATTACACGTTGCACTATCAATGCGGCAATTAATCGCCTCGGAACTATACGCGATGACGCTTTGGGTCAGCTTTGAACAGCTTCGAGTGTCATTGCTGACGAACTCTGACCGGCATGTGTAGAAAAAAAAACTAAGAACAATAAAAAGACAATCCATGAATTATATGCAAACAAATAACCATTTTTTATATACTTTGCTGCATGTTAATTTTATTTATTGTACAAATAGCGCAGCTGAGATTTTTATCCGTCTCGGTTCAGGTATAAAAACGTGCAACCCATAAATTAACATAATTAGCACTGCGCGATACAATATTTCTTCTTTGTGTGGTTAAAAGAGGCGGATGTGTTTTATTAAAATGTCCCACAAGCAAATGAGATGCATTGATCTAAATAAAATAAGACAGGTTAAAAATAATAAATAAATTAATATCAATAAAATGATTCGTTTCATGTAAAATGATATGAAATTATTTGTATTAAATAAGAGAATTGCACATTTACGAATTAAACCTATTTGCGTTGTAATTGTACATTGATCAATATTTCATTGAACAAACTCAAGGGTAAATATGTTGCTAACGTGTATTAATGTGTTTATTTGTATTTGACTTCAATGTGATACACGCTGAATATTATATGGTTAAATTACAGAGTATATAGGCGTTATTTGAATATTTAACATGCGAATATTCGACGTAACTAGCGTTGGTAATTCTATTTCACGATAATTTGTATCATAACACAATTGATAATCATAATATGGATATAAATTAAATCAATTAAATGAAGCATAGTAATTACATTGATAAGGCCGAGCTCGGGTGAGCGGTAGTTGTTCGTGTCAAGAAGATACTTACAACAAGCCAAAGTCGTTAGGAAACTTATAGTTATTTCCGCAAAGGTGACTTTGATGAAATTAATTTACAACAAATTTGTTTTGATAAGCGGAAAATGCGTACTTAGCAATTTCATCAAAATTACAGTAATTGATCAATCTTTCAACAACATTGTAACGACATCTTTAGAAATATGCGAATTGTAATTATGACAATAAATATATCGTTTATATTAATCATTCATATGGTAGAGAGAATTATATCACTTTGTTCGCATCATAGTTTTCTTAATGTTGAATGTCAGACTACTTTAATTCTTTTGTTGCATATTCGCAGCTCATTTATCACATATTTTGAACTTCTAAAGTCATATTTCACTCCTGAATGAATTAATATCTTATGTTGATTAGATCTTCGCCAGTTTGTTACTTTTAATTTCCTATCATAATTTATCATACTTTTTTACTAGCTTCAATCATTTGTTCTTGAAAAAAAGCTTATATAAAAATAGTCATTTTTGAACTGACGTCGAAAAATTAATCGCTTAGATGTTTCTTCCTTTTTTCATGCACAGTAAAAAAAATCTTGTGCCAGTGTAAAAGTGTAAAAATTTCGGTGTAATTTTTTACACCCAAAGGTGTAAATATATCTAAAGTATAATTATGATTGGCTGTTGGTACACCGATCGGTGTACAATTAACACTTTTTAGACATTAATTTGTATTTTTACACGAAATCGTGTAAATATTTAAATATTTTTTTTACTGTGTGAAGATATTTTTATAGATTTCATATTGCATTCATGGAATATGTAATTTTTCATTTAATCATGCAATTGAAAAAAATAATTCAAAATAATAACAATAAAACAAAGAATTTTTATTGTTTAAAATCGGTTTATTTCCTTTAATTAATCAATGTTTTTACATTTACACATATCTAATAAAATCATACATTTTTTTTAATTGTTTATGAAAATATTGTCATTATTCTCACGCGTTAATTGTATTAAATTGAAGAAAACTGTATACTATATTACAAATAAAATTTGTTCAGTTTATTATAAAAACCAAACTACTAAAGCGGAATGAATCAAATTCCCTTTCTCTCACCATCAAATTCATTTACGCGATACATGTTTAACCCTATATCTCGCAACAAAGTGATTCCACAAAACAGAGGAAGTTAATTAACAACGTCCCAGTGAAAAATGTTTTCACCGTGCGATCCTCCCCTGCAATTATTCGCAGTCTCATTATGCTTTCGAGCACCCCATGGTCTTTGAAAATTCACTGCCAAAACCAGGGGTGTAAAAAGGTTTTCAAGTACCACTTTCGTAGCAATAAATAATTTCACCAATTTTGTTACTTTACAAAATTGATTCACATTTTGTACAAAAAGTATTTACTGTGAATGAGAATATTTTTTCTTTACTGCATACTTGAGACATTAAATAAAAATTATTCTGTTGACCTAGTTGTGCAATATTCTATTACATTTTTATTAGATAATTGAACGTTAATTTTATCAGTTTTATTTAATACAATCATAAATTGTATTACACAAGTCAAATTAATTAAATGTATTTTTACATTGGATAAAATTACATGAAATGCTTATAAATAAAATGTCGCAAATAAACAAGTATCAAAACGATCGTATAATTTTTTATTGTACAATATTTTATTAATTCAGCGTCTAAATTTAATTTTCTTAATATTGTTATTTCATAATGTAAATGAATTTAAAGAGAACTTACTTGTGAAACCTTGATATATCCAGTGGCACGAGTCAGAACGTTGTCCTCATTTTCCGCGTCGGCATGTCACTTCATAACAAAGGGGAAAATCCAAACGTCCCTCGGAATTAGAAGACGCCATCGCGTCTACAACGACCCTCCAAATACGCCCTGCAACATTTTCCGTACATACTGTGCGGCAGAAAACTTGGTGAATCATAGATATCGTTAGAGGCAAAAAGGGTCAAAGACTCAGATTTCCCTTTTACCCCGACAAGTCACAAATGTGTTTGCACAGAGGGTGCGATATCACGATCTTTTGACGAATGGCGTCTACTATGCGGCTCTTTATAACGATTGTTGCGAATTTCAATGTTTGTCGAAAAGTTTGATGAAAGTTACGATGAAATGTTCTAATATTAGAAATGATTTTTATGTACTTGTGATGATCATAAAAAAGCATTTTCATATCACTAAAACGTGACTGAAAATAACAAGTGCTTTGTTAACATTATTTTATCGACTAACTTAGGTTATATATTTTCTAAATGTGACCTGAATAAATGTTCAATTATACTTGTTGAGAATAAATTTTTTTTTTATTTAATATGTACTTATATACTGAAATTGTTCAAGTCATATTTTCTAGATAAATGTTGTTCAATAACGATATATACTATTATCGAAAGTTGTTTAGGAATTTTTTAATTGAATTGCCACGTTTACGCACTTCCTGCCATAGCGTTACTCTAAGGCATTTCTGCCTTAATGTTCAATTTGTTTGTATCGAATAGTCAACAGGAAAAGCTTTTGATCGTTTGAAACTTTGGTTCCTTCAAAATTACTTTATTTTAAAATTCAACTAAGATGTTTACTGATCCAATCCTTTGAAGTTGTGATCGAAATATACATTTTGTAATTTGCAGCACAAATTTGATTTAGAAACTATTCTTAAGTATATACAATATGCTGATGATACGCGTTTTGTCACGTAAAAGAGATGAAATTTTACATTTTGTTACATTTCGGTTTCATTGTTCAGAAGTATTTAAAACATTTGAATTTAATCTGCAGTGCTTTTTTTATTTTTAGAGTTTTATTTTCAATTTAAAAAATTGAAGTATTAGCATTATATCGTATTATCAAAGAAACAAAATCATTTTCGAAAGCAACAAGTAAGAAGAAAAATTGTAATCCGCGATAATTTATCTGCACGTCTGGTATTGATTCCACTCAAGTGCTTTGATCGTTATTTCCGTGCATAATTTCTGAAGAAAACATGACACATGGAAGATACACATGAGAAAGTGCCACTTGCGGATATCATTGAGTTTTGCATGAATAGGTGAGATTACTAAAATTTTACAGACAGCCGCGTGCGCGCGTGTAGATGCAAAGATAAGTAACCAGAAATGATTTTTTGCTGAGCATTCGTTTGTTATAAAATATGAGAACAATTTGTTTTGTTACATGCGTTGCTAAAATACTAATAAAAGAATGTATTTATATTCATTGTAACGCAGAATTTTTACAATGTTGTTATTCAGACAAGGTTATTGAGTTGCGAACATGACCTTCTGACATATCCTTGGCAAAAGTATATTAATTTCATATATTGTAATCTTGATTGCTTGAATTTGAAATTCATATATTGATTCATATCGTATTGTTCAATGAAATAAAAAAACATCCTTAGAATAAAAAAGTTAAATGTATAAATTGGTGTAAAATACGAAAGAAATTTCATTCATTAAAAATAAATGATATTTCTTTCTCTTCGATTTTATTCTCAATTCATGTGTAAATACTGACCTATTACTAGCATTTTTAAATAACCTTTGTTTCATCATTTGAACATATATTTCTATTTTCTTGAAATAAAATTCAATTTCTCTGCTAAGAACAACATTTTTACATTCTTCGCATACTTCAAAGACGTATATCGTAATCTGTTTATTTGTATGTAACTTAGAATATTTTTACTTTGAATAAATCGTAAGTTATTTAGAGTACAGCCGTGTTATTTATAACTTTAAATAGTTCAAATCATTGAAATTACTTGAATTTACGTACCAATTCGCTGAATTTTCAGTAACCGCACTTTATTTGATGTAGTTCAATAATTCTTATTGAAAAGCTTATGAGTTTCGTTAAAGATCGCATCTATCGCATAATTACGCGTAGTGAAGACTTTCGTTAAAATAACATCTTGATGCAAAACTTATTTAATTACGCTTAATCGTTGTGCAAGCAAAGAGGCAATCTTGTTGCGACGGCGAAGTACATTAACGTAATAGACGCAATTGCACTTATGTCACCAACGAATTTAATGTGACCGTTCCTGTTCTCGCATCAACCTCGACCTCTTAAACTGCTTCTGTGTCATGTCCATCCGCAAATTATTTTCTCGGCTCTGAATTCATTGCAATGATCGAAAAATCTCCGCCATTATAGAATGGCATGACGTTTATGACCTTTTGTCTCCATTTACGGGATATTCATCAACTTTTTAATGGTACTTAAATTGGTTGATGCTGACAGATTATTTCTGCTGTGCACAAGTTTTGTGCTGTACGTGAAATTCCGGAAACGTTTTAATATTAGTTAAAATCATAAAAAAATTACGAGCAGCATCATGAAAAAGTGATTTTATTCTATTTAGAAAATTTAGCGAAAAATTAATAATGCAATTTTATCGATGCATTAATTGACGTACAATTTAAAATTATTAATGTTCAGACAAGAAATTAATTAATATTGTGATGTGCTTTAATAAGATAATTAATCAATTTTAATTCATTTAAATTATATGGCATGTTTTAATTCGTCACATTGTCAGATGCATAATTATATAAACTTTACTACGCGACTCTTTGAGTTTTTGTATAATTTATTCAAAATCACTTTATTGCTCAAATTTGATTGAATTTTTCAAGGCTTAGACGGAACAGCTTGCTCTTTGAATTCTGTTCCCTAAAGGGCTGCACCCTCACTTCCGCCATCTCAGTTTTCATTTTATGTTTGGATCCTCAAAGTTTAATTATTACTTGAATACCGTAACTACCTCAAATCGCGGCTAAAGAACCCACAAATATAATTCATCAGATCCGAACATAAATTAAAATCATTCGAGAATATGATATAGTCATTCCTGTAATTCATAAAGTTCATTTTGCATAAAACACGTATTCATGGTTTTATATTAATAATTTATAATTAATAAATATCTTCGTTTTTATAAAATAACAAAAGTAACAAACAGAACTGATTAGTTACATGCAAAAAATACATATCTTATTAAATCCACATCAATAGAATATTCAGCAGAGAAATTAATTAAGAGATTAATTAACTATTTAGACAAATATTAATATCGGTATATGTTTCATTAGAAAATGGAACAGTTTCTCTTAATTTGTAATAACAAATAACATTACTTGTCATTTGTAATAAAACAAAAGTATTAACAAAATTATTTATTACTGTGTCTGAAATAAATGTGTTAAAGAAGTGACTTTTAAGAACAGAAGTAAAATACCTACGTTCTTCATTACAAGCTGTCCCAAAAGTTAAAATTATGATGATTATTAGTTTTTCTCGTAATTTTTCTTATCAAGACACCAACGTCATGCTGCACATTTCACGTCTCAGGCACTTAATAAGCGTACGTGTGAGGCTACGGTGAATTAAGTCCAAGGCAATACGTTTCGCTGTCCCATTTTTACGAAGTAAATTCTCGTCAATTTTCTCGGAGGTATCGTGGTATCGTTTACTTCGATAAACGACTTTTAGTAGAAATCAGTACATTACAAAAGATTTGCATTTCATTCAAAATATAGAGCTGTTTGTAGTCGGGCCAACAAACCGCAAAAACGCTTTATTTCGAGATACTGAATAGTAAGATATATGATTGATGAATATTCCATTTGATGAATTTGATATCGATTTAATTGGAGTTTACTTTGAGCTGATTAGATGGACAGTATTTTAAAAGAAAGTTGTTTCTTTGTTTATATATATATATTTATATATATGGGCGCGATAACACATAATACTGCCATTTGTTTTTGACGATATAATCATTAATGTGAGAGAACTACAATTTAGTCAGTCGTTGAACTTTAATTGCTGTTAATATTACGAGATTACAAGGCAACGGTAGTTTAATTTTACAGAACAGAAATGATAGTTGCGCAGCGTTTTAATACCGGAAATATTAGATTTGAAACTGATAGAAACGTTCAATTGAATATTTAATTTGTTTCAGAAATCAGCGGATCTTTGGCGAAAATGCATTTAAAAAAATTGCATTCAATTTTAACCGCTTAACGTTTTTCCTTTTAATTAATATTCATTAAATTTTACTTCCAAAAATCTGTAAAATACAATTGTATATATATATATATCGATTTTATTATTCATCATTAAACCATTCAATACTAAAATTGAAATATTTAAAAAGAAATATAACTGTATGAAAATTGTAATATTACATGAATGAAGTAATAAAATAAATTCAAAAAAGTTTTTGGCTGAACAATTCTAGAATTACGAATTCGAAAACATATAATAATATTATATCACAAATCGTATTACTGCTTCACATCAGTAAACAAATGGAATACATTTAATCAATTATCTCTGTAAATCAGGAGAAAATTCGATCCAAAATTCATTAGATGTCTGAATGAAATTACAACAAATTACAACAACAAAAAAGAGAATTAAAAAATATATGACGGTTCTTTGCAAATACGTTTCTCGATATTAATGACACAGCCTCTGAAAATGACACTTGCTAAATGAAAATGACATATGTGTATACACACACAGTCGACACATGTGTCGCATGTGGGTCACGCTTTGTACAGACTTGTTTTCCACGTAAATAATTCGAGCGTAAACGAGAATTTACCCGCGTGCGCGAAACTATTAATTCGGCTCTTGTTGTCATGATTCGTCGAGTGATTATGTGTGATTACCGTAGTTCGTTGAACGTTTCCGCATGGGTTAATGAAAAAATGATAGCATTGTTTGGAGACATGCTTACAAAAGTCTAACTTGGCACACATTCAAGAATATCGTAGGAGCGTCGCAGGAAGTTCTTCACATTTGTTAATCCAAATTAGACTCTGTAGGTGTCTCGTTCAGGTCACGTAATGAATCTTAATTGCGCGTAACAGGTATATTTTATTAATGAATAAAACAAAATATAAACATCTTTTAAGCACACATCTCTTATACGATATGTTTTTAACTTTAAAATTTTTAAATATATAAATTAGGCTTCTGAAATTTTCTTCAAAAATTTTGTATATAAAAGTGCAAAAAATTGTATTTATTCACTTTGATTAACAAGTCATATAATTAACATTAATTTTACGATAAAATATATGAACAATGTGAGAAAATTGTAATTCAACTATTTGAACTTTGAACTGAATTGAATTATTTTGAATAATTCAAACTATGTTTATAATTAATAATAAAATATAATATCGAAATATTATTATTAATTATGATTTATAAATTTTGTGTTACTTAGACAAAGGAATTAAAGTGAATTATAATTTCTAAACTAGAAAGTTCAATTGACAAGCCTAATATAAACATAATAATAATAATAATAATTTTTAAATCTATAAAACAAATATTGTTTTATTTAAAAAGTAAGAATAAAATGTCGATTCAATTGTTTTGATTTCAACAATGTGAAATAAAACTGACGAAAAAAGTAAGATGACATTTCTGCTGTTTCACGCGATGGAAAAATAATGTTTCCATGTACATATTTGTTGATTGGGACGTGTTTTATTGTCGGGAGTTTCGAGATCGTTACCTTTAAGTTTGTCGATAAGATCAGTCGCGAAGCATGAAGCCGGACATATTTCCTGCCCGAAACTATCGATCCGTTACCGACGTTGATTGAAAAACGCTCCACATAATTCAATGCTTTAATTATCTCGGCAGACTTCAATGAAATAAGACAACAATCATTGAACGCAACAAAATCCAACAAAAGACAATTAATTGTAAATTCACGACTGCAAATAGAATCCCATTGAAAGCACAATTGCTTTTCCGCATTTCTCATATTACATTATTCATAAATTGAAAATAAATAACGAGGAATTAATCGAATAAGCGGCGATTGCAATTTATTTACAAGATTCTGATTGATTAATTTTCTTTACTTTTGCGATACAAGTCAAGCGAATAATTTAAAGCAAATTGCGGACATTACACTTAAATGATGATGTGAGTGATTAAATGATTATTTATTTATAACTTTAAATATACGGATTTTAAAAACCTTCGACATTATTGCTGTATTATTAGTTTTATAAAAATGATCACTCTTAAAAATCATTGTCTTGAGCCAAGAAATGTCTCTATTTTGTCTTGACGTAAAACGTTTTTTCTTGGGTTAAAACAAAATTCGTCTTATTATTTAGTCAAAAATGAAAATCGTTTTCGTGCAAGAATTTTTGTTTTCAGCCAAAAGGAGTGTTTTAAGAGTGATAAATTATAACGCACGTGTTACTTCTGATATTAGTAAAAAATTTGAGAAAATTGAGTGCAATTTTATACATATATATATTTTGGCTTAATTTAACACTGCTGCAGTATTTAGGTGATCCATGAAAAGACGAGAATGTTGTCCTTCAACTGATTAAATCGTGCAAAAACGCGCGAGAAACTTCAACTGAAAGAAATAGTTAATCCATTCAGAAATCGGTCTCATTATCTGCAATATGCTCTAAATTTTATGAATTATTAATCTAATTTGCGCGGAATTTTTTCAAAGGAAGTATAAAGAGGTGTTGGTGTAAAGTTATACTCTCGGGGGTAATGGGTGTCAAAGGTTGAACGAATGAAAAGATTGACTGTGAGATTTGACGTCAAATTTACGTCAGTTTTTATGACTGAAATCAAGATGATGTAGTTGTAAATATTAACTGAGTAATTCTACTTGAAATATGTTTTCAATTGATTCATTATTTATACATTTTATGATATTTTCCAGCTACATTTAAATAATATATAATTTTGTATTTAAAAACATATATATAAAGAAATCTTTTAATTGTTTTACAGATTATCAATTCACAACTTCAACAGTATAATTTCATCGATGAAAACACTTGCGTGTAATTTGTTTGAAAGTAACTTTTGAAATGACGGTTTTTAAACGCCGAGTATTCTCCAAAATTATACCTATCAATTTTAATTAAGCCGAGCAATTAATTGCTGTCTCTAGACGTACTTCAACTGGAGAATACTTTTACTTGCGAAGTACTTCCGCTTTCTCTCCTCGAAATTCCTCTTTGTGGACTCTAGTCTACTCCAGTTGTGCTGCTAAAAATAGTGACCTCGCCGAAAAATTTTAGTACTACTACCAGTTTCCTGGAAAGGAATGTAGAACACTCCCTCACTGTAATCATGATTCTGATATGGCGCATGTATTTTGTGTATTTTCTTATTGAAAACCTATTTTGGTTATCGAGCTTTCATTTTGTATCTTAACTTTAACTCGTAAATTTGGATAGATACTCGATTTAACAATTTTATAGTCAACTTGTACTTTCTAATGAACTTACAAAATATAACTTTTTACGTTTTGTGAAAATAACCGATATGTTGAACGATCGGTTCAACTTTTTTTGTAAAAGAATGCTGTAAATAAGAGCAATATATGAAAATGACATTGTGACTTTAATTACGAATTAATTAATTTAGATTCAAGGATGGCTGTCTGTTGAAATGGCAAATCCATATATAATCAGCCGAATCGGAGAATTGGAAAAGTTGTTTGAAGTTACAAGTGTTCGAATCGCAGTACCAAGAACGCGTCTGAATCTCGGCTCGTTTATTTTGCGTTAGCTATTTTCACGACTGCTTCTCTGCATATTGTCATTATGTTTGATCTCCTAGTCACTGACTGATACAAAAACCGCTCAATTATCGTTTAATAAAAAATGACGCCTTTAATGCATTTTTTTACAATACATTTATTAAATCTATTTATTCAGTGTAATATTTCTTATGTTACGTTGGACATTTGTTTTATTTTCCGCACGACATATGTTTCAACAAATGATATTACACACTTTTATATTAAACTGACAAAATGGAAAATAAATCAAATAGAGTGTTATTATTTCATTTCAAATATTAAATTTTTGTTTCAAAGTTGAAACAATATTTCTGAAATGCAGTTTTGCGCCAAATAAAACGAGTAATAAATAGACCTTGTAACAGAGTATTTTTCAAAGTAATTTTACAGTACATATATTAAAGTTCAAAAAGACTAATGTATGTTCAAACAAAATGAAATAAATCGGATGAATGTAAATATTTAAGTCAATCAGTTTGGAAAAATGATTTGAATTGAAGCTTTCAAAACATTCCATACAGTCAATGAAATTGTGTGTAATGAGAATACTGTTGGGATGTAATTACACTGGCGCTGATTGATGAAAAAGCGTCTTTCCTCATTTTCCCATTTCATTCGCGAAGCTTTTATTAGAAGTGAGGCTCGTGCCAACTCGATTGTATCTCGCTGGAATCTCGTTAGACGCGCTCGACGAGACGGAAATGAGTCCCGACGATTGTGTTCCATGCCACGTACGGTCATGTACAAGATAGAATAGAGAATAGCATAGCGCCGCCGAGGGTGGAAAGAAAGGATAAAATTCGTAGCTTCGCGTGTTCTGCGATAGTTGCATTTATTATTTCATTTCGTAGATTTCAGTGCTACTTCATTCTTTAAAAATTAACCGATTGCTGAGTTTAAATCGGCTTTATTCAAATAAAATATAAACGAATAAGAAATAATTGAATTTTGATTAATCCCCGTATTATTGAATTAAATAAGAAAATTTGTTTAAAAATGTATGGTGCATATAGAAATATCGTTTTCATGCAATATGCAACAGAGATGACATACATTCGTACAGATTAAAATAATTTTTTAATAAAACTATATAAAAAATTAAGCTAGTATAGGAAACTAGAGTATTAAAAATCATTTAGTTTATCTTCTATGTATGTCCATTTGAATATGCAATATGTGTTTGGTGTTTACTCATAAAATTTTGCTATGTTAATGAAATTTCTAATGAATTTCAGTAGATTTATTTTGAAAAACTGTATTTTTTGTAAATGTTTGATAAATAGAGAGCGGTGATAGTCTAATATATATAATTAGCAATGAAAATTAGGAAATGATATTAATATTATTACTGTGAATAATTTAAAACGTTTAATTTTATTTCATTCACTTTAATATATATATGCGGATGCTGTCGATGGATTGGTAATCTTTACACTGAAATTCGTTAGACGTGGAAAAATATCGATTGGTTGTAGGCAGCAGTTTTATTTAATTGAATTTAATACTAATATCAATGAAAAAGAACTTTTAATTGCTGATTAATTTCGTGTTTCAAATTGATGTTAATTTTTTTAATTCATTTTTTTCCTAAAATATTTAAAAAAAATTAATTAACGATAGTACTAATTGTGTTAAAACTAATGATGTTCCGGAGATAGATAGAGAGATGTCTGGGTTACGTTCAAAATAGCTTATAGACTTTGTTATTTTTGATGTTATTTTTAACAAACACTTAGAATTACGTTTAATTTTAATTATAATCAAAACTTGTATATGAAAAACATAATAGCACATATATATTATGGTATTTATATTTTATGAAGTATATTTATATATATATATTAACTTTAAACAATATTTTTAATATATATATACATATATAATTGCATATATTAAAACACTTTCATTGTACCGAAATTTGGATCAATACCATCTACTTCCCATAAAAGTTCTCTTTTTGTTTGTACATATTTGTAAGTCTCTTGATTTTGCAATTACAAGTTTCCTGTGACCTAACTTTTTCAAGTTAAACCAAAGCTACAAACTTTATTTTTGTCGCGGTCGCTTGTTTGCCTTAATGACAATTAAAGAACGCTTTTGACAACAAAGAGGTTATCCTGAGTCTCAAACTTCACAAGTAAACTTTGCAAAATTATGGAAATTCGAGGTGCAATTGAACCCAAAATTAAATGCTTTGTCACAGAATATTCTGGCAAGATGGATGACCACGAAATTCAGTCTACCGTGGAATCTATTTTAGGACCAGGAGTCAAGGTCATCGACTGTGAAAAAAAATCATGTGTTCAAGAGGAGGAGGTGCTTTTGATAAATGGGGTGCCGATCACCCTCGAGGGACCCGACGGGGTTGCCATTCGCGAAGCAATGATAACCGGTCAGGTGCCTCCGTGCGATCTTCTCAATCGCATACTTATCAGAGCCGGCATCCAGAGGTATCGGCATTGAATTTCTCCGACTTCGTCACCCATACTCGCTTATCTGCACTTTTATTTCACGGCACACTTGATAGTAGTTATTTTCGCAAAAAGATGTCGCTGATAAGCAAATACGAAGCGACTGAGATTTGACGATAGAGAATTGTCGAGTGTCTCCGGAGCTGATAACATTTCTTCTTGTTTGTGAACTTGTTTTTATCAGTTTCGGCTTCACGTGACAAACACCATCGTTGGAAAACTGTAATGACAATTATTTTTCGACGATTATCTTGTTTGTAGTTTTAATAGAAATGCAGATCAAGGACTCCTTGATCTAAGATATAAATTTAATTTACAAAGTTTGGTTTCATTAATCGAGAGTACTTCATTAAGAACGTAATTAAAAATCGTCAATTCCCCTTAGTCGAGAATTTGGAATTAAATTAATGTGCCATGGAATGAAAGTCAAATTTCAACGCGTGTTACATTTTGTTATTAAATTTAATCATCAGTTTAATTAAATTTTGCAATTTCCAAATGTAATTTATTTAATTGTTTATTCTTTTCTTTAATAAAATTTTCAAACTTTTAAAAATAGAAGTGAATAAAGTAAAAAGTACAAAAATCTAATATAAAAATTGTAATGATAAAGAAAAATTGTTATTAATGCTTTAAAGAGTGCCGGTACGACTGGAAACGTCACTGAGTGTAAAGTCTTCCGTTGTGACCAAAGAAGAAGTGACCGTAGCTCGAGGCGGAAAAGTTGTAGATGAGCGAAGTCGTGAGACAAAAGAAAATAACAGCTACTCGTCATCAACAAGCGAGATTTGGGAGCCGGTGGGAATCGTTCACCGACCGCGCAACCTTAAACCCTTCGACAGCTCTGATGATTCCCGTCCAAATTCAAACGCGAGTTCAGATCAAGGTTATACGACCTGTAACACCACAGGTAGTAACCCGGTTTTGCGCGAACGAGGTGGCGCTACTGTCGGTTGTCCTATATGCGAAAGCACCGAAGTTGTATGTACAAGAGGCTGTCTCGCAAACATCGCCGGACTTGGCATAAGTGCTACTACCACAGTACAGGGTGTTCAGAGCACCACTTCAGCGGTGAGAACTTTTTTGCAAATTAATTTTATATTTCAATCTTTTATGAAATACTAAGAACATATGTCTATTTAATGCATAAAAATGGACAAAAGAAAAAAACTATTTTGAAATCAGTATGATTTGTCAACATGAATGTCACATTAGCAAAAAAACATGCGGGTGTTAATTTATATTCACTTAAGATTACTCTATGAATTCATTTTTTGTTATCTTGCTCTGAAAGAACAATATTTTATGCAGATATGCTTAGTTTGTGTTATGAATATTGAAGTATAGAATAATAATTAAAAAATACTGCTTCAATTATAGTGTTTTTAAATAATATTAACATTAACGAGTTACTACAAAGCAATTTTAATACATTTTTTATTTTAATTAAAGTGTATATTATTCAATTAAAATAAGTTTGAATAAAATCAGATTTATTGAATGGATAGACCTATTATGAATGTACTAGAATATCAGCTTTTAAATTTCATAGTCTATAAAATAAATCAGAGATAAATAATAAGCGCGGTAAACGACGTGTGAAATTCGCGATAAAAAATTGTCAAGATCATTATAGGAGAATATTTAAATGTAAATGCCACGATAACAGCAGATGAACTTTCAGTTTAAAAGAGACAGCAATTTGCGGAGCCAACGTTGGTTGGTCGGCATAATGGCTGCAGTTGAGCAGGTTTCGTCTCGTGACCAATTCGTAGATAGAAAACTATTATGGCAAACGAGCAGCGGCATATAGCCATATAAGCTACTTTGTCGGCTCGTTCAGCGAAAGAAGTGCACTTCTGCAGGCTCATTCTAGGTTATGAAACTAGACGTCATCGAATAAAAATCTGTTCCACGAAATTTTCTCCTTCCATTAAATGTGTATTAATCTCAGATCGATACGGATTTGCGTGACAATTGACATATTTGGCGCGAACACTGCTCTCAACATTTAAGAACTAGTCTTTGCTCGGAAACAATGCAAAAAGCGGATTAATGACTCGAGCCACTTCCGCTTGAAAGCAGTACTTAAATAAAATTAAAAAAAACGTTCATGGAATTAAAATTTAATATATTATGAATACTAAAAAATAAATGTGAAAAACATTTTTTGATAAAAAAATATTATAAAGTTTTTGGTATTGTAACAAAAGTATTTGTAGAAAATGCATTTTCACTATACATTGAGTCTATTAAAGTATTCGCACAATTTGGAAGTCGTGCGTCGTAATAATTTACGTGCTCAGGATTCATTTTTATCACATCCTTTCATAAATGAGTACAATTCTCTCAGCGGCGACAAATTACAATGCATATGTAAAAGGCATTGTAATTAAATCGTATTTTCAAATCTCTCAATGTTCTTTATAGACAAATAAAAATACCAAATGCAAATTTCCATACAGACTGAGTAATTACGCGATTCATAGAAACACGACAACAAATTAATAATAATCATTTTAGATTCTCATTACAATACAATGTGACTCTCGAAAAAGTACATCGCGGCTTATACATATTCAAACGCTACAAAATGTACGCCGTTAAAACACAATATAATTATCTCTGAATTCGTGTAATCTTTAAAAAGTACAAATTTATTCATCATCATTTCATTTTGTCATCAGCATACGTGTTTTCAGTTTGTATTTTTATTGTTTAAATTTGTCGACTGTCACACATTCAATATCCCATTGTTTTAAAATACATACGAAAACAGAAAAAAGCGACCCCCTGTAGGCTTAGAAATATTATTTTCAAATATGCTTTGAATGTTTCGCACGTATGAATGATTTTTCTGTATTAACAAAAGTATTCCATGAAAGTATTCAAGAATGAGCGACACAAGTTCTCAGGAAAAGCATCGCTGTATAGAGAACACATAAAGTATAAAGGAAAAAAAAGTCACTCGTTCATTCTTTTCTGTGTTTTGGAAACGTTGTTGACTTCATTTTATGTCGACGCTGACGTGGTGAGTCAATGGCATAAGGACTCGAAGTAGGTGGGTAGATAGTCTACGTAGGCCGGGTATTTTAGATACGCGACGAAGTCCTCGCGTATAATAAAAAGGCACCGACTATCTCGTGGCGATTCACAACACTGAGGACTGTGTATATAAGTCTATCCACATACGGAAACACGATTCAACGTTGGAATGATTTTTTCATTGGATATACTGGTACTGTAAAACATATACGGAATGATCTTGAATTGCTTTCTACAGGAAATCCCACAACGTGCTGGGTAACATGACAAAACAAGCAGTCGCAATCACGGATATGGCATATTGAAAGTTTGTCCCGTTTCTACTGGATTAATTTGTTGCTGAATTAAGTTCTAGATAATAATTCCAGTTTTCTCGAGAAAAATGTCGTTGGAAACTGCGTAAACGTGATCAATAGACAGCTTTTTTGTTAAGTTCATTTGGTTTACTGATATATGGAGACGTCGAACGATGAAGACTTGTTACTGCGATTGTTAGGCTTTTTTAATTGTTCAAGCGATGCTTTTGAATAATGTATAATGCACTTAGTATACATTCAAAGACTGTGCAAAACTTTGGAAGCTAATATTAAGTTACATAAAATAAGAACGGTGTTGCATTAATTTGAATACAGTGAATTTAATTACAGTGAGATCATATGAATACAAAATAAAAAAAGAGCAGAATATCATAATTTAAAAATATATATAAGGTTGAAAAATATGAATATGAGTTCAAAATTAATTGACTCATATTCATATTTATTAGACAATATTAAAGATTTGCTAATAAAAAAATCGAAACTGATATCAATCTATTACATGGTCTTACATAATAAAAGTATTAGCAAGATTTGCGAAAATGATGCAGAGAAAAAATAATTAAAGTTTACAATTCTTACATCTTGCAACCGGTCTAACATAAGGCTTATTACTCAAGCAATTAAACGATATCAGAAACTATATATCTTTTGTCGCAATAAATATAAAAATGTTACATTTATTGCTAAATTGCAAAATTTATCGCAAAAATTTAAATTATTTACTGAATTTACTGAATTTATTAAATGTTAATATAAATCATAAATGTGTATTCTGAATATTGGTTATAACTTCATTTATCATTCTTAGTAAATTATTTTACTTCTTTAACATAATAAAAACATGTTATTATTGTAAATAATCTCGAAAGTGATAAATCGATTAATTGAATTATCATCAAGTCAGTATATGGTGTTTTGTTATTGTTATATGGTACCAAGTATTTTTCCCATCATAGTGTCGATAAAGAAGGAAACGTTTTCAAAAAGTTGCAGAGCTCCTGGAGTTTGCTCGATACCCTGTGTCGCTAAGTATATCTGACGATATCATCCGTAGTAAAGTTTTAGATTATCTGCCGGTAAAGCAGAGTTCTACGATTGTATCTACAATAGGAACGAAGAAACTGTTAATGTTTAAGAAAATTATTTTAGGAACCATGCAACTTTCGGTAAATTACCCTTGAAATTCTACTTTAGTTCAGTTCACATAGTAAAATAATTTTATTTCATTTTCGTCGGTCAATTATTCAACTAAAAGTGCATAAAAGTGAAAAGTTTGTATTATATTTACATTTTTTAAGAAAAACTGATATTACATTTTTATAATAATAAATTCTGTATTTTCGAATTTAATTAGAACAATACATGATTAGATAAATTAATTTTGCATTAATATTTACTTTATCATAGATACGAACGTTTTATTGTATTTTATCTTATAAAAACGTACCATTCAGTTCGTCTCTACACTTCCATCTCTGAAATGTCTAAGTTTGAATGGATGTCACAGCGCATCGCTAAACTGAATGATGTAAACTGAAATTTCCAAAGCGTAACGTCAGAAGTGTTGTCAAGACGTGATCGGCTTACCATGCTTCTTACGAGATTTCTGTCATTATTTCGTGACAGTATGACACATTTATCTTGACATTTTGCACTCTTTTATGTCTCACGTAGACAACATATCATAGTTTTACGTGATATGCGTGAAATCAGTTTCATTTATCATTTTTCTAAAATACCTAAATGGGGAGTCGTTCACACATCGAAGGAAATTGCAAGCAAGTTCTATACGAAAATATATTTATACATCAATTATTTTATCAGTCAAAATGATTTACTACTACGTCAATCCAATTTTCACTACATATGTAACGTATCTTATTTATCCATAAATTTGCTTTCCTTTCGATCATTTACAACATTCGTCATTAAATGTGAATTAATTTACTCATTTCATCCGGAAATTAGAAATGAGTTTATTCCTTTTAAGACAATTTTTGGTTATAATTTTTGCTGTCTTTTTACTTTTGAAATTGACTAGATATGTTCAGGCCCGCGTGAGAAATGAGAATCATGAGAAACCGATCGATAAATCCAATTAAATTTCGTAATACGATCGTCCAAAGCAACTGACGTCTCAACTTGACTTGAAATTTTGTTCAAAACTGAATTTATGGTTATAAAAATATAAAAAAAGATGGTACAAATTTTCTCCACTTTTATCATTTCTGAGTATGATTGCTTCACTGAAACGAGCTTACAAAACTTAATTAATTACCTTTGAAAATATAAAACATGGCCAAAACCATCGTGTATATTAGATTAACAAGCTATAATTATCTTAATTTGATGTGATTAAATTGCCGTGAATATCATTCTGTACGAGTACTCCGAAATTTGAATATATTTACAGAACACTGACTTTATATAGAATTAATCCAAAGGAAATCTGTTGCATGAAGGGACTTTAATTCTAAGCCGTCTGTTTCGCGATATTCACGAATCTGTTTCTAACATATCTTCCAATCTGTTGTCGACAGAGAACTTAACGTACATGCCTGTCCCTCTGTATTCCATTGTGTTCTACCCACGTCGCTGTAATCATCGATCAAGTAGCACGTGTTTTTGCGTAACAGCTTTTCCTAAAGATTTGGCGAAGTTATAAGAATTTTGTTTATAATTAAAAATTCCTATTGACATTATCATAATTATTTTTATAAATTACTTATAATTTAAACTATAAAATTAATACAAAATGACAAAAGCATACAAAATCAGTCAATTAAATATTTCATTCCTTACAGAAAATTAAATAATTATTTATTAATTGATTTAATCCAAGTTAATGATACCATTTACAAGAATTCTTGCAAAAATACATTAGTTTTTGAATTATTAGACTAAATAAATTATAGAGATTATTGTTATACTCTAATGTTATTATAAATTATTATAAATATATTATTAAAAATGGTAAGGTAAAATTTGTTTTGTTTTGGAACTGATTTTACATCTAAAAGTTTCTTAAAATAAACCGGAAGAAACGTAATTTTTAATGTTTACTCATTATTACTGATGTTTACTAAGCAACACGGTAAATTTGATGACATTTTCACAATATTTTTTATTTATTTTTTGGCTCAGTGTATTATAGTTGTTCTATCTTTGTGTACAATAGAATGTGGGTGTAAAGAGGGGAACATCTTGGCAAGCGCACGATTCTATGAAACACGACGTATTTTGTGCGGCCGTCAAATTAATCGCGGTATCAGTTTTGCTGTTGAACAGACGGTGCGTCTGTTCGCGAGAGAGCACATGCATATTTTGCTGCCTACATTCTGCACTATATTTACACGCACGTTTCCGCGTCCAGTGCTCGGCGCCAGACGCAAAAGCAGAAACCCAATGCGCATACATTGAGGCACATCTATTCGTCTTCTTTCGCGATCGCGATTGTTTCGAGGCTTTTTCTGAATAACCACCCGTTACGTGGGTTGAAACGCGTTAATATTTTCCGGTGTTGTTGCGCGCCTGTTTATCTTTCTTTTCAACGCAAGGTGCCGCGTTTCATAAAGTGCGAATGATTCACAAGCTTCAGCTGTACAAAAAAGAAGAAGAAGAAAAAATAAGCGGGACAAAACTCTGGGGAAAAAATTGCACGGCCTTTCGCATATATGTACACTGTTGAAAAAGTGAAAGAAAGGAGAAACGCGAAATTTTGCATGAGCTAAAAGAAGTTTTACATAAGTGAAACAAAAGTGGAACAAATCGTATCCAAATGTGATGTCAAAAACTATAAAGAAGAAGAGCAAAATAAAGAATAACAGATAAATTTATTTTAGGCGTCTTAAGGTCGTCTTAAACCCGTATTTCACAAGCGACACTAAAGTAAACTTCGCTCTTCTGCGTTATAAAATATTACGCGTAGTGATTCAAATGAAATATCTGTTACTAAATCTCATCCATGGATGAAAAAAGAGAAAAACTGGTAGCCCGATAATTTGACGGGGGAAAAAAAGGAACAATGTGAACAATGTTGTGGGGTGAATTTATGGAGATGACGGCGGGAATTTGAGAAATTTCCTAGCCGAGAACGGTACAATGACAGGAAACGATACTGAAACTTTGCCAGCAATTTTCGGACTATTGATAGCGTTTCTTACTGCACTTCTGGGTTATGTGTTATGGGTGAGTTCCGGGTGTTGCAGTCTACGTGCAAATACGTTAGTTGTCGAATATATACAACGTGTATATTTATCTTCATTTCAAATTAATGAAATTGATCAAATGTTGTAAATTAACAATGAATGTTGTTCCCAGATGTACTTAATTAATTGTAAATAAATTATTTAATTGATTTATAACGTTTAAAAATTATTAATAAATGTAATAAATTTATTTTATTAAATAAATTAATTTGATAATATTATTTTAAATATTATTAGAATATCTTTTAATTATTTCTTACGCTAAAAGTAAAGATATTTTTCAAACAATTAAAGTGATATATTACTTAAATGAGTTCAGTATTAAATGGAAGTGTAAACTTGAAACATAACTTGAAACCGTGTATAATTATTATTACACACAATTGTACAATTGTTATAGTTATGTATGTATAATGGGATACAAGTATGTTCATTATGTTACTGTATCAGCATTTCTTATTATGATTATTAGTCTGCATTACAAATTAATAATACTTATTCGTGATATCATATCTATTATGTAAGACAGTAAAGTTTCGTTGTTACGTACAAATATTTTTAGTTTATTGACCCATGATATTAATGAGAAAAAAATAAAAATGAAAATATGTTCTAACAATACTTTTTTTTCTTTGTATGTTTAAAGCATCTATTTATGTATTATAACTTTTAACAATATTTAAACATGTTTTTCTAATAAGAGGATTAAATTTTAATTTCATTAAACAATTCATGAATTAGTATTTATTACATCAAGTGTTAACACTTTTTGTAATGAAAAAAATTTTAATCTTCAATCATCTAAAATCTATTAGTATTTTATTTTGAAAATATCAATAGTAAATCGATATTCATGAAAATCTCTTGAAAGTACAGCAGCAATAAAGTTTTAATCGCCTTGTCATGCATATTTTTCAATATTAACGAATCAAGTTTGCTTCGTTTGTTACAAACACAAGAATTATTGAAGAGCACTTTGTTTTACATTAAAAGCGAAACATTTTGAATCTTTGACGGCAGTGAGGTAGTGACGCGGACAGTTGTGCCCAACCGATAAGCCCATGATAAGTCCTGCATTAAGCGGCTTTGACTGTGTAGTTATACAGTCGCGGCATTGTACTTCTCAGAAAAGAAAAACACAAATTCGAACGTTGAATTCGCTCCAATAAAAATGCAAAATACAAAAAGTAGAGTATAATCTTATAGAGTCGAAAAGTCTATGCGTTTTTTATTATTTAAAACATTAACACGAAGCGATTTTTATCTTGTTTAGTCAATCGTGAAAAATGTTAACCGATAATTTCAAAAAAAAATTTGTTAGAGAAAATAAATCGAATGCATCGTGAAATATGACTTATGATATGATGCAGTTATCTGCATCTTTTATTTAATTTCATTGACATGTTTCAACTGAATGAAAAAAATGTTAATTCAAAAACTTTATTCTCGAATCGTTTAAATTCAAATTTTATTCACTAACACTTGAATTACTAATTCGAGTACAAGATATTTTGATACACATAGTTATTAAAAAATACGTAAAAAAATGTTTTTGAAAAAATCATATATTAATGAAAGCATCATGATTAATGCAAACATCAGATGCAATCAGTATTAAATGACCATCATTATCATATGTAAATAATTAATTTATTATATTTATGGACAATAAAATAAAAACTTATGCCTGTAATACGTAATTTTTAATTGTTTATATTAATTTATATTAAAGAACCGTAAATTGAAAAACTTTATTATATCGTAAAAACATAAATGACCTAAATAGCAAAAGCTTTTACGACATCTACAATTTTTCTAATAGCATAATAAAAACATTGCAAATGCTAAAACACATATCAAGAATATTTCTGTATTTACTAATTTATAATTATACGTTAACAATAATATTATTAACGTGTAGAACAAAAGACCTTTATATCATATTTCTGAAACTTCTGAAATAAAATCTGATAAAATTTTAATATTATAAGCTGCTTGTCAACATTATATAATAGTATCAGTTTGTTATTTTGATAATATTTAAGTCTACATTTATTATACTATAATTTTTTATTTTTTAAAATTTTTTAATTTTTATTTATTTGCAAGGAAACAATTTCTGAAGTATTATATATAACTAATTTACCAAACATTACTAAAATTATAAATGAAACGTCTATTTCATAGGAACCTTAAATTCCACATCAGCTCGCAATATCTGAAAGAGATTTGAGCTTGTATCTAATATCGATCTTGAGAATTCGTGGGCACTGTTTGGCTTATTTGAAGTTTCAAGATTTGTAGCAACACAGCCATGCTTCACTTCTAAGTTATCTTTCACTAGATGCTGTCCATCTTCGCACTGTCTTCACAAACCCACTTCGAAACCCGCTTCATTTTTGCGTCTTGATCCGTACTTTTCGCAAACACTTATGACGAACCAGGACTCTTTATTTCTGGCATCATGCCAGACAGATACCAAAAATAAAAAAAAATAAATAAATAAAAAAAACTCAATACCAGCTACACGCGATGCCTCGTTTCGTAGAACATTTTGAACTCCGAGACGAAGTGTTTTCAAGTAGAATCGACAAGCGTCTAGCTTTCATCAAAATTGTTTGTTTTCAATTGAAGAACATTTTTTGATAGAACAATTTCAATCAAGATACACATTCTTTATTGTAAAACATATATTACTATATGAATTCGCATTGAACTTAAAAATATTAAAAGTATTGTAACGGAATATCGTACTTGTCGTATTTATATTATCGAAATGTATATATTTGATGTGCTCTGTGACTATCATAACTGAGATAAACTTTTATAATTCATGCTATCAAAGTTGCAAAAACGGGTCTTTAGCCAATCAATATGCGAAACCCTGTGAAACACAGCTCGAATTAACGTACTGCTGCGTTATCTTCTAAGTTTAGTAAGTTTTCGCCATAGTGAACAATCTGCACACAAATTTCCTATTTAACTTGCAAATCATTGACCAGATAGGTTACAAATATTGCACATTTAAATTATGGGCATACAACTGGAAACACTGTATGTAATAATCTATCACTTAAATTTCATGACTTTATATATAATATTCCAAATTGTTTAAATAAAATAATAATAATATATAAGAATAATTCAAAATGTTTATACTTTCATTTGCAGTAAACAATAGATAAATTGAAAAATTGAAATTTGGTCTTGCAATTTGAAAAATAACAACAAATTCACTAGATGAAATCAAAAAAAGTTGAATCAGATCAGTGTCTTTTTACATATAGCTTAGCTCATTTTTCGAGGTTGAATTTATTAAAATGGCGCACTCAGAAAATCCCTCAAGATGTGCAAATAAAAGCTTTCATCATAATTTGATAAATGTGTTGGATAAACTTTCAAATAAACTTTCTCTTGGACCACTTTTTTCCACGAAACTCGCAATTGCTTATTTTTCAAATGTAATCTGATTCAGTATTAACATTTCAATGCTTGTTCATTGCGCATATAAACAAATGTGTCTTTTCAATCATACTTTATCATGTCTAAACTCAGAAACAACGTCTTTTTTGGAAAATGATTATGCAATTTGAAAACTTAAATTGAAACGAATTTAATGTCAATTGAACAAAATGTTCAAATACTAGTTGAACATTTTATTAATTAGTTTATATATATATTCAATGTATATATTATATATCAATATATAAACTTAATTTAACCTGTTCACATGTTTTTTTTTTTTTTCAATTTAAAATTACTTTCAAAATAAGTTGGTTTTAACTAAACGATTTAGTATTTCACTCGCGTAGTTTTTTCGATAGCAATGATTATTTTGTAAAAAGTATAAAATGTATATAAACTGTGAAATCAAAATAAAAATTTGATTAAAAATCAAATTTTTATTTGTCGCGTATCAAACTTCTATCCTTTGAAGTAGTGCACAAACGGAAATATCCATATTTGTTACAGTTAACTGTAGTAGTGCTGAGCATATTTTTCAGAGAAAAAAGTTGCCAATTAACTTGTCGATAGCAGAGCTGCTTGATTAATTTAGTGTAGTGATTTCCAGTTTTCGATTCCGCATGTCAATTAATTAATATTGAAGTATGTTATATATATAATGAATGCAAATGTTTAAAACAACACGCATAACATAATATAAATTAAAGATTATAATATTTCTTTCATTTTTGAATAAACTTTCATTGACATGACAACATAACCAACTTGTCATTTTAATTACTCATTACTTTAATTTAAACAAATTGGAATCATTCGAAATTGCAACGAGTCAATAACAAATATGTATTGTTTTCTTTTAAATAATAACAAGCAAATAATAAATAACAATCAGCCATTGAAAATCGATAAATACATTTGTGGTCAATAATAATTAATGTATACAATCTGTGTTAACTTTTAATTTTTCTATAATTTACTCATGAAGAATTAAATATTAAAAAAGTTATTAACAGGTATTGATATGTATAATCAATTTATTTAAACATAAAAGAGTGAACAATGTCGATTTTTTTAGTGAATTCTCAGTGAGACTTCAACTAGACCTTTTTGAAATACCATAGATTGACAATTTAATTCTGAAATCTCAACGACGATTCTCTTTCTTTTGTAGATAAGAAGAGTAAAAATCTGACAAGGGCAAAATAATGATAAGTTTGAAGTATGGCGATAAATAAGTTTCGACACGTATATGTATAAAATTCCATAAAGATATAGAATTGTGTGACTGTATATATGTGTATCATAAATTTTCATCGAAAAAGATATATCCCGAATATTTCGTCTCGCTTGTCCAACAAATTTCATTGATTTTGCGTGGAGCTTTTACTGTTGCACACTCCACGCCAACGTCGGACTGATTGTAGCGTTCACTACCCTTCTGTGAAAATAATGGATTTTTTAATTTGTCGGCTTGTGGAAAATGCGTTTTCTTCGTTAAACCACTTTTCGTGTTTTTAATGTACAACCCGGACTTATGCATTATTTTGCGCGCGCACGCGACATTCAAAAAGGAATCTCATAATGAACGAATAAATTGGATAATGATATTTGCCTGAGAAAGCAGCGCAGTTTGGCCAAACTTTTGAAATTAAATAAATATTTTAAATTTCGAATGCAAACAGTGGAAATCGCATTATGCGAGCCCGAGACGAATCGATAAGCTGAGCTAAGTCTCGGATGATGCGACTTTGAATTTGGAATTAGATATTCGCAGTTGTGTGTATGTGTTCAACTGTTGATGGAACATGGACAAAAGGAAATCAATAAAGAATGCAAAATAAGACGTTGCCACATACTGACAATTTTATATACTTAAAAATCATTTATTCAAATTATTTTCAAGCATATACATTTTCGCAAATGTGTTTGTTTTTCAGAGGAAACAATTGTGATTTCAATGTGAAATATCTTGCAAAAACATTGTAATATAGAATTTCGAGCGTACAAACGTGCTCCATTGGTAGATATAAAATTCCTACATTACCGATATTCGTACATTTTTCACATATTTTATTGAATAAAAAGATTGACGTAATGAATTTAATATTATGAACGTAAAAATACTCCTCCTTTTCCATGAATAGTCTCTCAGAAAATGTAGTATTTAACTTTAATAGATGTAATTTGAGTTTGAAAGTGTAGTTAAAAACGAGGCGAGTTATGCAAGGAAAAATTAATGCAAAATTGGAACGAAATCATTTTTATCACATAGCTTTAAAGAAATTCGATATAACTAACTCGTTTGCATTTGTCATTGAAGATCATATGAAATTTGCTTATGTTAAGAATTGCATATCAACATTTAAGTAACAATCCAATTAAAGTAATTTAAATAGAATATTACTCGTATGTAATTATATATATGAATATACGAATATGTTACTATTTAATACTCTTTTATAATCAGATCAATTTATCTTTTTTATATATCTTTAATAAAATAAAAAATACATCTATAATATTGAATTTCAGAGAACATATAGCTGAAGGAAAATAAATTTGTACATAAATATATTTCGCGAATACAAGTATTCTCTAATTTGCATTTTAAACATGAATCTAAGGCGTGGTTTCATATTGACCGTAAATCTTATCCTCTTTATTCCTGTTTCCAGTTTGTTCGTATAGACTGTCCCTTGACTTGTCCATAATCACGTCACCATTTGAGTTTGCTTGTAAAGGGATCCTTTCCTTTGCTCGTTTCTGCGATAGAATAGATTTCTCTGACCCAATCGCGGAATCCGATATTCTTGTAAAGTCAGTCGACATATTCTCATTTCTGAGTACATCGCTGTCGCGCTCTTTGAATTTCTCCCGGAGTTCCTTTACACTCGGACCAGGCAACTTTTGTCCTACGGTCGGTACACCTTCAAAATACTCCAGAGTGTCGGTGATCTAAATGTATTTATTTTTATTAGTTTTTATCAATCAAACTAAATCAAATAGAAAATCACTATATCACAAAATACACTTTATTACTTAATTATTATAATTTAGACAACATTTATTACTTCTTGTTTTAAACCTGAAAATTCCGCTGATAGTTGTTTCTCCAAAAGCTCTATCTTCTTCGCAAGTTCTTTAAAAATGTTCATATTTTCTAGTGAATTTAGCTCATTCGATTGTATTTCCCGTTTGATGAATTCTGAAAATAAAAACAATTAACCTTTTAAATTAAGTTTATTTTATTTATATTTATTTATTTTATTTATGAAGTCCATTTTTTTATCGCTGAAACTTACTTTTATTAGATTTCCAAATTTTCTTCTTACTAGGCTCAGTTTTCTTTTTTATCAAAACATCTTCTTCTATTAGTGTATTCTTCATGACGTCAGTTGTCATTATATTTTCATCCTGGCTGTAATGAAATTTTTCTAAAATATCTTAAGCTGAAATATTTTTTTTACCTTCATGTATTAATACATTATAAGCAGCAATAACATTGCATTCTTTAATTATAAATAAAAATATTATATTTAATATATATCAACAAAGCAAATATAAAATTAATTTCTATTACGTAGAAGAACATTTTTGCAAAACTTGTTATATTAGTAATTAAGTTAGCTTTGAAGTTTCCTTAATAAGTTATTTTTATTCGTGATTTTAACGTATTCTGAGTAAAACATCGTTTACGAAAGTGTTCATTTCAGTATTTGTATTATTTGAATTTGTGTATGCAATCGGTGTATTTTTTAATATACAATTTCCCAATTAATAAATTGTTTAAAATACTATATATACACATATATTGTAAATTATAATTTGTCATGTTATATTAGAAAGTTTCAAAGTATACACGTTTACAATTATAAATACGTTATATAGTATAATACAAACAAAATACAAACTAAATTATTGGTTGAAAATGTCGTTTTACGGTTAAAATATTATTTGTTATAAATGTTATAATAAAAAAGTTAAATCATGACATTTATGCACACAATAATATTCGAATAAACAGTAAAAATAGAATGTTATTGTTTGATTAAAATGTGCTTGCTGATTATACAATGAGAATAGGATGGACGGTACTATTTGATTGAACAAAATTGTTAAATCAGAAGAAGTTGATGGATTGTTGGATCGGATAGAACTAGTCTAATTGAATGGCGAATGAGATATTGATAGCATATTCAGCAGCTTTGCACAAGTATAAAATATTTTCACAAACTCATATAATCACACGAATAAGCAAATTGTTTTAGTTAAGTTTATTATTCATAATACATTTTTATTGGATTGTTTTTGTAAGTAAAAGCGTATCTGATTCTGATTAATTAAAATTTACATAAAAAGAGTTAAAGCTAAACGGAATAATTTGATTTTCTCATTTTATGTCTTTATTGTGTTTCATTTATGTTCTAATTATATGGTAAAAGTAATTTGCTGAACAAATAACAAAGTGCTTAAAAATATTTCCAAAAAAAGTATTTCCAATTTTTATATTTTGTAAATCGAAAAAGACGAGTGTGGTTTTATATAAAAAATTATAGTCTGTTTAATTGTGTATATCTTTTATATTATTTGAAATATTTACCTTTTCTAAATCTTTGTAAAATGTAAGTAACAATTGTCGTAACAAATATTATTACAAAACTGTACTACTCCGTAATTTCGATAACAGACTTTAACCGGAACATTTGTAGATTTTTATTGTAGGTTTGAACGATGTAAAAATGAGACTCGAGAAAAAATGTCAGGAAAAAGAATTGCATTCATTTTTTTTCATGAATAATAAGCGTTGTGTTGTACAGTTTTACTAGTATTATGCTAAATGTATCGAATAAAGGTGACAACACACAACATTTACTGAAAGATGTGTTTTTTATTACTGTGTATATTTAATTTTAAGTCATTTATTATGTCATTTTAGTACTGTTTCATCTCATTACTTTTTATAATATTTAAATATTATTTACGAAATAATAAATATTTATTTCGAGTTTCCTGTTGACCTAAAATACTTCATTTCACTTTATCGCAAGTTATGCTTTATTTTAATTACCTCCACAATTTCATTATAATCAAAAAGAAAATGTAAAATTATCCCATTAATAATAATCATATTTATAAATTAAAATATTAAACAAAATTTTTTTTTTAATTGCATTCATGAACACTTCACAACATTTATTCAGCAAGTATTGACTGACTCATTTTTTAAATGTGAATCATACAAATTCATTGCTAAAATTAGTATACCTTTTATTTATCTTCAATAAAACTGACTATTACAAAGATAAAACAGAAACTTTCTGCAAATATGAATCATTCATTATAATCGTCTTTATAAAATATTATAAAATATTAATTTCAAACTAAAGTGCCAACTTGTCATAACTTTGAAAAGCAAAGCTTTACCCAATTTTGTGATTTTTCGGTGGAATAGGGACGAAATCAGCAAATGCTTTTGCTTGAGTGGCATTGGTCTCAGTGGTTTGTAGCTGGTTATTCTCTGCAACATATGAAAACAAAAAAAGAAATACAGGACATGTTCAACAAGCGTATGATTAATAAATGGACCACCTAATACCATTTTCGCTACACGCCATGATGCCGATAAATTTACAATCCATTAATATCGGCAAGCTATTTAGTGCTCATAATTAACGCAACACGCGTGATATATGAACGCCAAGCGAGCATTTTCGGTAAACTTCGTGGGCTCGTATTTGTGCCACTGCGCTGCATCTCTTGATTACTCTTCGACTCACTTTGACTTCCCATGTTTTGACGATAGTGCTCAATTCGACCTCTTTCCCTTTACCCCC
>JABFPJ010000751.1:0-33852 GCA_022817425.1 Gryon sp. ZL-2020 | reverse complement strand
ACAATAAAAGATATGTTTGATCGTAGCAATAAATATGATGCAAATTCATTGCGCAAGAAAAAAATAGACGAAGCATTTGTTGACATGATAGGTTTGGACATGGAGCATGTAAATAAGGGCAAAGATCATGGTTTTAAACGGTATGTGTTGCTGCAAATATTCATCAAATATAATATTTGATTTGATTATTGTATATTGTATAAAAGATTGTTAAAAATGTTAAATTAACAAATAAACTAGTCAAAAGGAAGTAATAAAATAATTTTTTTAAATATCGATAATATCGATACTACGAACCCGATAGTATCGAAAACTATCGATAGTTGAACTATCGATGTTTAAGAAACACTATGTCGAAGGCCACAAGAGCGACTCGACGCGAGAGAGAGATGCGGGTCTCATCTAGCGCTCTCTTTGTCTTGCTTTGTCTTATCCTCATCGCTCTTTCTTTACGTGACCTTAAGCACTCCGATTCTTCCGTCAGCTGCAGGCTAATGGCGAATAACGTATTGCAACATGTGTTTGTATTTGTACACATTTATATATATAGAAAATATGTGTTTGTATATATATATAAAGAACATGACCAGTAGGAAGAGTGGCGGAAAAAGGAGAAATCCTAATCGAGCGGCCCGGAAAATCAAACGAAAGACCTTTAACGTTAATCTTGCTTTATTCGCATGTGGACGAAAACGTCATGATGATTCATCCACTCAATAACTCTTTTCTGTTTCCGCGTTTCCTTATTCCTTTTCTTCCTTTTTCGCTCGCTAAACCAAGGCCGCGAAAAAAAAAATCTTCATTCAAACGGCGTCGTGGATAAAAAAGCGCATCCGAGTTTAGATTAACAGATGCCCTCCAAACTGACTCAGCCCGACGTTTTCAATCAGCCAAACTCTCGGGCTCTTTGTGCCGCACCGAGTTTTATTTCAATTTTATATCCCTCGTCATATACAAGCGTCTCTTTTTTTTTATAAATACCGAATTAAAGAATAGCTAAGCTTGTTTTGGCTTACGGCATTTCGTTTATAGCTTTGAAGTTATTTTTCCGGAATTGTTTATTTTCTAAATAAGGTAAAATGGAAAATGAAGAATTTCGTGTAATAGTAATTGGATGATTTTGTTTTAATATACATGTATTAAGCAGTAATATTCATGGTTTTAGAAGTAACAAAAACCTCCCACGTTCGCGAAGCTCATACGAATTTGAATTCACCCGGACCTTTCTCTAAGCGAAGAAAAAAAACAAAACGAACTTATTAGAATGTCAATAGCAGTCGACTCGGCGAAAAGTCCGATAGCATCTCACCTTCGTGCTCGCTGCACCTTTGCTGTTCTCGCTCGTATTTTCTCGTGCCACTGTGTATCGATACTATTATTACTTTGCCACACATTTGTGCATGCATCTGCAATATTGTGCTCCTTTCGGTTATTACCATTGATTGCACATCGATGCTTGGACGAAAATTACACCTCCCATGTTGTGCGATAACAAAGAAAAAAGAACAAAAAAATAAAACGAAAAAAGTATCCCCTCAGTTTCGCCGATGTATTATGGGTTCCCGCGCGCACTCTCGGTAATCTGGTGACGGTCGCTGAGAGCCAATAAAAATGCTAAAAAGTCAGATTGTTAATGAAATCGAGGCATTCGTCCTTGGCCTAGCTAACGGAAATGATCACTCGTTCTCTCCCTCGGGCTATTCAGCGGTGCGTTTGCTGAAGGGGTTGGTCGTTGGAAAAGGGGTTGAACCCTCGTTTGCGCGCAGCTACAGCAGGTTGTAACAGCATTCCTGCAAAGCGTATTGACCGTTTGTTGGTATATAATAAGCAATGCCGGTTCACTCGTTGCGTACAGCTAGGCAACGGGTGTTCCATCTAGGTGACAAAGTTCCCATGAGAACTCGTTCCCCCGCTTTTAGTCACGATCGAGTGAGCAGATACCAATCCGCAAGTCGACAAGATTCCGCTCTTTGCCAATTACCATCTAACCCGTCGACCTTCCGTTTCTGTTACAGACGAAGAAGAACAACCCGAATCACATCAAGCGCCCGATGAACGCCTTCATGGTTTGGTCGCAAATTGAGCGCAGAAAAATTTGCGAGGTACAGCCTGACATGCACAATGCCGAAATCAGCAAACGTCTTGGTAGGCTTTGGAAAACCCTGGATGAAGCAGAAAGAAGACCCTTCATCGAGGAGGCAGAACGTCTTCGAAAGTTACACATGGTGGAGTATCCAGATTATAAATATCGGCCACGAAAAAAGACATCGAAGCCAAGTCCACCGCCAAAAACGAAGGAACTAAAGAAGAGCAAGAAAGCATCGTCCATTTCACCAGCGTCTTCGCCAATGTCCAGCGGCTCATTGTCTCCATCCAGTCTTTGCCACAAAGTTCGTAATGATTCAAACAACAATCAAAGTATCGTGAAAAGACTTCAGTCTCAACCGAGTACAAATCCTGTATCCCGGCTCAAAGTGAAACTTGCGTTGGACAAAAGGCCTTCCGACTACACGCCCATGCCGCCCATCGTTACTGCCAAAATCCCCAGCAGTCCAAGTTGTGACACTCCAGATTCACCTGAGTCCGCCAGCTTTTATGATGACAATATCTTTGACTGCGTGAAGCAGGAGTCCAAATGCGACGTCAACTACACTCACGACTTCACGAACGACAGGCTTCTATCTTCCATCAGGCCTTTCTCCGACATGGACTCCCTATCCAGGGACTTCCAGAGGACATCCTCCACGAGCCAGAATGTGGATGTGTTTGTGAAAGAGGAACCTATGGACGAGCCTACGGATATCTTTGTGAAAGTTGAACCTTCAGAGACAACTAGTACTCCTACGACAACGCCACCCTGTCTAACGACCAATTCGAATCCCAAGCTCGACCCCATACCTCTGTCTGACTTGGACTCGTTGACGGATCTACTGAATATTCAACCATCGGACTTCCGATTAGACCTCGATATGGACACCATCGCCACGGAGCTTGATTCCTATGACCCGTCCAATTCGAGTGCCGCCCCTGGTTTCGAATTTTCGTGCACGCCCGATGTCACGGACATGCTGTCCAACATCGGCACTGAATGGAGCTTCTGAGAAGAGCTTGTGTCGGACGAGCCATCGTCCGACTGCGACGACGAGCCAGCCGCGGAGGACTGAACCCCGTTCGTGCTCAAGACACCGGAAGTGATAACCATGGACGCGCCTTCTGTTTGAGTCCTTCAAGAGTCTTCGGGCAGATGTCACTCTTTTCTCAATCTCACTTTATTTTTCTTCATTCTTTTTGTTTTATTATTATTTTTTAAATGTATAAACAGATTTAAAAAAAGACAAGGAACAAGATAATTAATAATAATAATAAATAAATGATGCTCTTTTGATGTCCTGCGCTCACTTGTCGTTGAGTTTTGTTCGCAATCGTACGCGTGCGCGCGAACGGCCAACGTTCCAAATTAATTTATGTACTCGATGTGTAGGTGGCGCCCACGTTGCCGCTCGCGTGAAGCCGTATGATGCTCCGATTCGATGCAAATGCAAATTATAAACGAATATTTTATCTTCTTTGTATATGTATTGTAGAATATTAGCGCTTAAGGAATCTTTTTTGTACGAAGACGGCGGTTTATTTTCGTTTGACACAGAGGGCGCCATTATCGTATATAATAAATGATTGGCGCGCCCTCTGCGCCAAGCGAACTGCCATTACTGTTGTGTATATCAATAAACGCATATTTAGTAATATATAACTCTTGTAGAATATGATCATATGAATGATAATAATAATATTAATATACTGTAAACGTATAAGGTGAAGAAATGAAATAACGAAGATATTGGAAACGGGGTTTTTTGTAATGCGTCGAAGGGGATCGCTGCAATTATCATTGCAGAGGATGAACGCTTTCGGATCCTATTTTATGTTTGGTATCTGTCTATGAATCAAGTCAATATCGTTGGTGATTTTTTTCACAAAAAAACCCCATTGACATGCAATAACCACTGCGATAGCAAATATAAAATGGTGTCTCGGTATACGATTGATATTTCGAAACGTCACTCTCGAGTCTCGACGATGTCAAACAAAATTAATATCGTCAGCTTTTCATATGTGATACAAATTGGGGCAAAAAAAGAAAGAAGAAACAATTCGTTAGCCAATTGAATCGAGAGTGACGAGTTTCGGTTGCTCCTCGATTTTTAACTGCGAGTCAAAAACACATCCACACACATTACACAAAAGAACACACAAAAACATGGTTAGAACATATATCGTTAAGAATAATAAGATTTCTATGGTAACTATTATTATAATGTTGATGACATTACTATTATTATTATATTATTATATTATTATTATATTATTATTATATTATATTATTATTATTATTATTATTAGAGTTTGCAAGTTTTATATATCGTATGTCCGTACGAGTTAAGTCTAAGAATCGTACACGGTAGTCTATTTAATCGAACGAATTTTCGTTTTTATTTTTGTGTTTTTGAATTGTTTTATAAATTTTATACGAACTTTATTGGGTTTTATTCTCTTATTTGACACGCGGACACTCCACACATATACATTAAAACAACATACATATACATAGAAACACAAACACAGATTTACACGAAAAACATAAGTTATGATTCTTGGGCAGCGTGCGTCCCACTTCCGGTCAACAAAACTATTAATATCAAACTTTGATCTCATACTCTTTTTACACGTAACTTTAACGAATTAACATTTTTTGTATCGATTTTTGAGGTCGATGTTAAGACACTAATACCAGCGAGCCCACTACCATTAATATTTTTTTAACTCTTAAGATGCGTTTGTTCGTTTGTTATATTCTTTCTGTGACTTTTTGCTTCCTTTATTTCTTTCTTGTGATTTTAATTTGTAATTTTTTATAACATTAGTCGCGTTTTTTTCTTTTTATAAGAATGACACATTATCAATTATTTGAACTTGTATTTGAATATATGAAATGTTTCTATTTTAATATTTCGAGATATAAATATATATTATATATTCTATCATAATTAGACATTGATTAGCGTTTGCCATTGGATTTTTTTTTATTTTTATAATATAAATGCATTTAACATCAAATTTCACATGCATTTCACTTTTTGATTTTTCCTTCTAATGGCCAAGCTGGAAACGCTTATTTGCTACGAACAATAAAATTGCCAAAAGAATGACGTCCCGAAAAGTGAAGTCAAATTTCTTGTTATTACTTTAAAAAAATAAACGAAAAACAAAATGAAAAGTAACGTTATACGTTCTTGTATTCAGGGATTTTTCGCAACGCAGAAACATAATAAAATAACAAACGTTTAATTGAAGAAAAACAAAAATAGTGCCTATTTAAAAAAGGATATACAATAAAGAATGAAAAGACAAACGAAAATAAAAAAAAATTAAAAATAAACATACAAACATTCAAAGCAAAAAGAAAAATCTTTGACACTAACTTTCACAAATCGTTGTACAAAATTTAATACAGGGCAAACAAAAGAAAACAAAAAAAAACATTTTAAAACAAAGTTGACATATTAAACCTTATATTTATGTGAAATTATAACAACAAGCCAATATTGATCAAGGATAGATAAAGGAACGAATTGTTATTAAAAAAAATTGTTCTTTTATCTAACCTTGAGGGTCACTGGAAACAATCAGTCTTTCTTGCGAGTGCAAAATTCCTATTCTAAAAATCAACGAGGAAAGCACAACTGGGGAAGTAGGTCAAAGGATAAGAAAGAATTTTAGGGACAAAACAGTAATTAGACCCAGGTAAAAAAGTTATATCGCTTTTACATAATTTATACACGTGCAAGTTGTAGCAAAGGTAAAGTGACCAACTAAATAAATGATAATTGTATAAAAATAATTTTTTAATTTAAAAATGGATATAATTAATTTGCGAAATTGCGTTCACTTTATCATTGCTGCTGCCTGTCAAAGTAAAAAGTTTTAGTTTAAGGACACAAAATTCTGAATCACTTTGATAATGTATAAATGTGTTCGTTCTGAATTGCAATTCGTCTATTGTACAAATTATGTAGAATTAATATATTTTTTACTTGTGGAAAAGATGCCGGGTGATCCCGCTACCGTAATTTATAAAATGATGTTACAGGCTGTGAAATATATTCAAAGGATCCACAAATCAGGCTAAGGACGATGGTTCAATTTCTAATAAATAAACGAGATAAATAGAAAGCAAAAGAGAAAGAAACACGAAACAAAATTTTGTTTACCGAACCGTCCATGTCTGATAATCACAATACTGCCATTTCTTTGTAAACGAAATAGTCACTTCTTTGGCAAAAGCTTGTTTTTTCCGAATACTTTCGCCGAAACCGACGACATATCACAATGTTATTTCGCGTGGCATTCGAAATTGTACCTTTTATGCGACGAACATAATTTTTGTAATATTTTAGATATAACATTTTTTTGTAATCGTGGCGTTCTTTTTACATCTTTGTGTGTGAAGTTTATTTTTTCAATCTCGAATGATGCGCATCGAACGGTGTCGAAAAATTGATCGGATTGTCAAGTTTATTTATTTTTGTATGCATATGGATCACGTTTGTATTTTGTAGTCTTGGATAAGATTCGTTGGCACGACAAAATTTATTTATTTATTTATTATAAGTTGTCGAAGAGTAATGCAAAAAGAAAGAGTAAAAACTATGTGCAGAAAATTTGATTAAAGTCTATTTTAATTATACCTATTTTATATGAATCTAAATAAATATATATATTGAATTGAAATAAAATTAAAACAAAGCAAAAAAATGTTTTTTCATTGTGTAATTTTTGCGTATTAAAACAAGAAATATTATATAATATATCTATTTTTATAATTAGCATTTGTAATGATAAATTGATGCAACTTGTGTGTCGTCGGTGTTAAATATAATTTTGTCAAACGCAAAAATTTGGTGTGCAACAGAATTGTCAAATGCTCTCCTCGCAATTTTATTCAAATGACGTATGATTGTTCACAGATCGCCGAAAAAAAATAAGTATCAATTAACAAACAAACAAAAAAAGCAACAATTTTAAACAAAATATGAAAGCGACACTAAACAGAAAAAATTGTCATTTACCCGAATAATCGATGTATCAAATAGAATAAAATGTTGTTTTTTTAATTTTATCAGTGGCTTTCAATATTGTCTTTGTGAAAGTGGTCATTTTGCGCAAATTGTGATCTGTAAAATTATTCATCGTAAGATTTCAGGAGACATAGTTCGTAACGGATAAATAAATCTTTTCAGGGGCGGATTTGTAAATAAAAAATATACAATCATCAGTTTTATGTTTTAACTAACTTTTTCAACACTAAATATATGTATATTATATTATTAAACATAAAATATCAATTTCAATATAAATATTCAATCAATATAATAAATAAAATATTTCCTTTTTGCGATTTGAATGTGTAAAAACAAAAAGTATTGAATTTAATATCCAAAGTCCGCCCTTGACTATTCAATGTAAGTGTACTCGGAGGATGTATTAAGAAAATGATCAATCAATCAACAGACAAAGCTTTTAATTGAACACAGATAAGAAATTGATGTTATAAAGTCTATATTATATATATATTATATATATTTGTAGTGCTCCTCGCGTTATCATGATCAATTACATAATCACGATACTGCCAGGGGTGCCATGTAAAAATATTATTTATAAATGACGTAATACGACGGGATGAAAATGAAAAATTGATCGTAATTCTGAGCCAAACTTTTCAACTTTTTGGCCGTCGAGTTACGTCACAATTATGTCGAGCGCGCGAAGCGCTATCTAGTGACGCATCATTCAAATGAGTTCCTACTAGGTGGCGCTCCGTCCACTCCGGTGTTACAATTAGGATTTTCCAATTTTTAAATACATAAGGTTGATGCAGAAGTATATATATTATATATACACATATATATAATGAAAAAAACAGAAAAAATCAATTAGGTGTGTAGTAGTTTTGAACAAATTCTAGTATGTATATATGTCTAATTGAGGAGTCACGCCAGAAGAAAATTGAGTACGATCATTTTCGCAGGTGTAGTTGTGTTTCGTTGGAATATGTTTTTAGCAGTTTTTTGTCGGGAAACAAGCCGCTCACTTAAACAAGGAAATACGTAAAGATAATAATGCGGACAAATTTTAAATTTAGTCCGTCTCTTTCGGCCGAGGAACTCTATATTTTTCACGACAAAGTCTATTAACGAAGTAGATGCTAACAAAAAAGTAATAATAATTTTTGAAAGAAAATCCATAAGCAAAAGAGATAAACAGGTTTAACAAAGTATAATATTTTTACATAAAGTCAAATCTGTCAACGCTTGTCTACACTTTACTGATCTCTAAATTTGCTTTTTTTATTTTCGCCTATCCTCCGATTCATTTTATATTCTAATTTTCATTTTGTATTTTTGTATTTGCAATTGTTTAATTTGCATTAAAGCTTAATTCAAATTTTGGCTTATTGTAATAAAGTTGATAAAGAAAAAAAGAATTTTTTTTTCGTCGCAATACAAAATTATTTGAATTGTTTAATATTAAGTGAAATAACAGATTTTAATTATCGCGTAAAAGTACACGGAAAATTAATATTTGGGCCGTTGATCACTTCGAGGATAGATGTCGCTATTCTGGGTTTCTTCCGTGTATAATTACAGTCATTAATTATAAAATGCGCTATGTCTCTAAAGTGGTCTATTTTAGCTTTTTAAGTTTACATCTATATGTATAAGAAAGAAAAGGGAAGCTATGCTAATAACTAACTTTGATGACCCAATTGTACATTTGTATTTAGTCCTCTTGTTTATAAACTTATTATCTTGTTATTAAGTATCCGATTTATATCATTTTTTATAGAAATTATTAAAAAATGATTTTAAAATAATACTGTTATGACTTGTTTATTATCATCCCTACCTTATTTAATTTTAATTGTCAATTTAATAGACATCTTTTATCATAGAAATTCAGGTTTTAGTTAATTTTAATAGACAATTTATTCACACTTTTGTTGTCAATTTAAATTTATTTTTTTATAAAAAAATATATATTTTATGCAAGTATAAGATAAATTATAACATGATATTTATTTTTAATAAAAGAATTATAAAACATTTATTTAACATGAACAATTTTTAATATTTTATTAAGTCATGTATTATAAGAAGAAAATATATACTTTTTAAATATTACATGCAAATATTTTTCGAAATTCAATAGAAATATTTGATTAAATAAATTGATACTAAGAAATGATTTTGAATTACTTACCTTTTAATTTTCACAATACATTATTAAAGCAGCGACCAACTTTGAATGCCATCAATGAAACGCTCGCCGTTGATATCTATAAACAAATATATGTTCATATCTGTACCATTATTTAGGTTAAAATTAGATGAAATTATACTAATAACAAATTCAATAATAATTTACAAATATTAACTGAAATGAAAGTTCATTTAAGGGAAAATTCCACATTTTCAGTTGAAAGAATACCGGTTTGTCATTGTCATTTTTTATTTGGTTCAGTATAAAGAGATTTCGTAAATTATTTTTACTCAGGTTTCCTCAGTTCTTTTGTAATAACTCAATATTTTTTTTTATTAAGAAAACCAATTTTTTTGTATCAAAATGGCGTCTTGAAGTTAGTTAGGAACTTGTAAGGTACATGCGCTTCGTACGATCATCCAACACCCATAAACGAAGTAGGTTATTGTTTTTTAAATAATTCTCTGGAACCATAAATTTTCACCATCTTAAACTTTTTTAATTTTTAAACACATTGAAACATTGCCAAAAATGTTGAATTTGCAAAATTTTGCACTCAAACACCCGCGACTTCATCGTTCGTATGCAAAGTAGCCCTTTTAGCACTAGTGTGAAAAGCACTGTTCTTCATTCGTATTTCTGCTTGTGGCTAATTTCACTCGTAAAGAAATGTACTATTTTCCACAACATTTTTGCGTGCAAAAATTACTGTTTGTTACTCGTGTTTCAGCTTGTGGTTAACTCGTAAAGAAATTTACTATTTTATATGATTTGCGACAACAATTAAATGATATTGCGAAATTGTCCAAACGTCGCAAGATAATTGGACGTTAATATTCGGGCATATGTTTATTAACAAATTTAAGCAACCAACTACTTTAATTTTCTTAAAGTAATTAGGTCATTTTATCGACTACATTAAAATATTTACCAATTATACTTTAAATGTAAAATAAATCAATATTATATTCACATGATTTTTTTCAATATTATTCACCAAGTGAATTTTTCAGATAATTCAGTTATAGTGTTTAGATTTTCAACATATTAGATAATACAATCATAAAAAATTACGAAATATCGCAAGCCTGTGAGATTTTTGTTACAAACTAATAAAACTAATAAAATTATCATAAACTATCAAAATTAATAAGAATTAATAGGAGAGAGTGCCGTAAGTTAAGACAGTTTTTGTTTTCGAATATATTATTTAAAAAATAATTATGAAAAATTAAGAACGTATTAATACATTCATTAATTGGACATTTGAATAAAAATCTACACCATTACTGATCTGAAAAATAGAATGCATACTTGTGTAACATATAAACGAAAAATGCCTCAACCTAGGAATACAAGCCACACGTTGAGGCAGTGTGGTTGTACAATGCACAGCTACAATGTTGCCAATTAAAATAAATTATAAATCAAAATTTGGGAGTTTTAGCAGAAAAAATTTTTTAAGTAAAGTAAATTTTATTATGTTTTAATTTTGATTAATAATGCAAAAGTAAATAGTAATACAATAGTTACTCCCATAAGTTTCCCATAAGCTTTCCCTAAGCTTTCCATAGGCTTCCCGTAAGCTTCCCATAAGCTTCACGTAAGCTTACCATAAGCTTCCCGTAAGCTTCCCATAAGCTTCACATAAGCTTTGCATAAGCTTCGCAAAAGTTTCCTATAAGCAGCCTATAAGCATCCCATAAGCTTCGCATAAACATTCTATAAGCTTTACATAAGTTTCCCATAAGCTTCCCATAAGTTTTCCATAAGCTTTCCATAAGCTATCAAAAAGCTTCTCAGAAACTTCCCATAAGTTTCCCATGAGCTTCCCATAAGCTTCCCATAAGCTTCCCATAAGCTTCCCATAAGCTTCCCATAAGCTTCCCATAAGCTTCCCATAAGCTTCCCATAAGCTTCACATAAGCTTCACATAAGCTTCGCATAAGCTTCGCAAAAGTGCCCATAAGCTTCTCATAAGCTTCGCATAAATTTCCCATAAGCTCCCCATAAGCTTCCTATACATTTCCAATAAGTTTCCTATAAGCTTTTCATACGTTTCCCATAAGTTTCCGATAAGCTTCCCATAAGCTTCCCATAAGCTTCCCGTAAGCTTCCCGTAAGCTTCCCGTAAGCTTCCCGTAAGCTTCCCATAAGCTTCATATAAGCTTCGCATAAGTTTCCCATAAGCTTCCCATAAGCTTCGCATAAATGTCCCATAAGCTTCCCATAAGCTTCCCATAAGCTTCTCATAAGCTTCCCATAAGCTTCTCATTAGTTTCTCATGGGCATGCTACATGCATCTCAAAACCATCCCATAATCTTCCTAAAAGTTTCCTTCCATCAAAGGAGGAAGATTTACTATAGTTATGTTTGCCTTACTAGTTGGTAATTGTAAAGCCATGGCTTAAATTACGCCATATTTTGGCCTCATTAGCTGGTACTTGTAATTAATTGGTCTTAACTATAACATAACAAGTTCATAGATAATGTTATGTATGGTTTTGCATTCATTATTATGTTATAAATTGTCGTATAATAATAATTTCCTCAAGCAAAAGATTGACCATTCTTAATAACCATAATTTGGCCATTTGTTTACCTTATTGTCTGTTATTTATGAGAAGTTGGCCTTAACTGGGCCTGAAGATGTTTACAAGTATGTTTGTATCAGAACTGTAATTAAGTTACATATTATCATATAACAATTATGTATCAATCTGAAATATTTGTCCGTACACTGAAGAAGAAGAAGAAGAAGAAGACGACGACGACGTTTCTTAATTTGCGTGAAAACCAGCGATTTTTGAAATTTGAACATTTTTTTGTTATTTTCTTCAGGTCAATGATGGCAAAAACATTATAGCAAAAATTGTGCAATTTTTTGTTTTCAGTTGCATTTTTGTATGTTGAAAATTAGTATTTGTTCGCATTTGAAAAGAAACACGGTAGTGTTGGGCACACAAAAAATGATCGTTTTTTTGTACTTGGCTGAAGACACTACCTTGATGCTATTTCTATTTCGTGTCTCTTGATGCTATATTTCTATTCCGCAAAACCATTTTTTTCACCAATTAAATTTTTTAGGTTTTAAAATTTTTTTAATTCCAACAGAACTTTCTTTTTTGTTTCTAAAATTTTACCTTCAGTTTCCTGTTTTCGTTCTTCTGTCCGGATCGTCAAAAACTTGTCTAATACGTCACCTGTAAGTTTTCCTTTCGAGCTGCCTTCTTTATGACAGGCGATTCTGTCATAAAAACAGGCAAGTGTTATTAGTTTAACCGATTTCTTGTGCGACGTTCCTAATCATCTATAGATGCGATTCCGACTAATTAAAACGCTTTGTTTCTTTGTGTTGAAAAAATGTGCGTGTGCTAGCACTCATGGGATTGATAAGCAGGTGCGTATTAAGTTTGTTTATGGTGGTGTTTATTTGAATTTCTGTAAGACCAATGATATAACATGCAGCAATTGTATTAATATGACCCTACGAATTTATCGCATTTATTCATTTCAATCGCTTGTTATCATTCGGATTAACGCTGACTATAAGTGGTTAACTCGAAATGTTATAGATTCTAAAATTTTGTTTGGTTATTAATTTCTAATATATTTATCAAACTATTATACAGGGTATCCAAAAAGAGTTAAAACGATCAAATATGGCAGAAATTTCAAAGAAATAAGAATGCAAAAACTAAAAAACACGTGTCAAATATTTTTGACGCGCTATTGATTGACACGACCCTCATTCCTCCACTCCCCTTCCCCGGGCGGCACGGGGGCAACTTTGAAATCTCAAATGGAAAGCTATAATTTTTCATTGCAGATGCAGATTCTACGCCTCAAAATACAAAAGTAAAAATCGACGGCTTGAAGATTTCTATGAAATTCAAGAATTTTTATGAATGTTACCATTTTTCATGAAATTTCGATTTGTACATCAGTTTTCAAAAATTTGTATGGATTTTCAGGATTTTCAATAAATTTCGAGATTTTTATGAATTTTCAAGATTTCCATGAAATTTTACATTTTTCATGAAATTTTAAGATTTTCACGAAATTTTACATTTTTCATGAAATTTTAAGATATTCACGAAATTTCACATTTTTAATGAAATTTTAACTTTTTTTTAGAAATTTAGAGATTTTCATGAAATTTCACATTTTTCGCGAAATTTTTAGATTTTCAAGAAATTTCACACTTTTCATGAAATTTCGAGATTTTTATGAATTTTCACGATTTTCAAGAAATTTCGAGATTTTGATGAAATTTTCGAAATTTTCATGAAATTTCGGGTTTTTCATAAATTTTTACATTTCTCACGAAATTTCAATATTTTCATGAAATTCCACATTTTTCATGAATTTTCGAGATTTTTATAAATTTTCCAGATTTTCAAGAAATTTTAAGATTTTGATGAAATTTTCAAGAGTTTCATAAATTTTCACATTTTTCGTGAAATTTCGAGATTTTCTACCAATTTTCGTTTTATTTGTATTTCTAAGCTTTTCTATTAGCTTTATTTAAAGCAAGTATTTATTTACGCAATTTAAAAGGACTTAAAATTGCGCAATAAACAAACAATAATTCATTATAATTCAACTACTTAATAAGTACAAAAAACTTTAAACAATTTATGAGTTAATCTTTTTCTTCCAAAAAAGAAATTTTGCCATTAAATATCTTCTTTTAACGATCAAAAATAAATTGATTTTCGTAAAATTCGTTGGATAATCTTCGTGATTTTCAGCTCTGAGACGTGAACAAATAAACGAGCAGCTAAAATTTTAACGAAAAAACCCTGCCCTCTCGTTCAAGTTCATTCACATTTGAACCGTGATAATTATAAATCATTTAGTCAGATTTACTTCTTTGCGAACGTTTATCCTGTCTTTTGTTACACACACGAATCCACCTTTTTACCTTTTTTGCGATCTCTCTCTCTCTCTCTTTCTTTTTTCCTTTTCTCATGAATCAATTTTTCTTACTTGTAATTTATTTGCCATTTTTTTCTTTTCGAGTGAGTATATCAACCTGCATCATGACTCACTTCGGGTTCGTTTGACTCATACTCTTTCCTTAGATACATAATTTTATTTAATTTATACAGCTAATGAAACTGTCGTCGTAATTATAAGAGAAAAATTATTCAATGTATGCTCATTACGGAACAAAGGTGAAATGAAAAATCGAAGATAATGATATAAAGATAACATTACAGTTAGTATCTTATCGTTCAATGTCTTCGAAAAAAAACGTTGCACTTTATTGCAAATGTATTTAGCGTAGTGAATTATTTTTAGACAATTATAAAAGTCATCGGTTTTTGTTGTTTGTTGTTTTATTTAAATTTTCTTTCAATGTGTTATATTTTCATTTCAAGTTAATCATAAATCGGGATGATCGTAGAACAAAAGTCGTAAAATAACAATTCAAATAATTAATGATTATACGAATAGAATTTTATTTCTTTTAACTTTACAATAAAAATCGCAAAATAATAATTAAAAAATTGAAATACAAACGGGACTTTCCCATACAACTCGGACGATACCAATTTAAGTTCGCGGATCAAGGTAGAAATTGCACCCTGAATTTTATAATTAATTTCGAAACTTTCAAAATGCGCCCGCCACCTTTATCTATAAATTTCAATTTCCTTATAGCGGCAATTTTAAAATTGCTAACAGCTTTTAAAATAGTCATTTTACATAATATAAGTTTTTAATACGTTTAAACAACGTCTTTAAATAAATATATTTAATTGTCGATTTTGTATTCAACTAAAAATTTAATTGCAAATTAAAATGTTTAATTAAGTGTGGTTTTTTTGTTTAAATATGTATATATTAAATACGTTCTAATGATGTATATTTTTGAATATCTTTAATTAATTAATTAAAATTTCCAAATCCAGCGATGAATATAAATCAAATTAATTATTTAATTAAAATTTTCCTCTAAATTTTTCAAGTGTTTTCACGTTCAGTCGAGAATATATTGAAGCCAAAGCACGATAACTTTATCAGTATCTCGTATAAATTATCATAACTGATGAAAAGTCCTTTTTTTCGTCGGTCACATTAAATTAAACGATTCGTTGAATAAAAATTTTTTTGTAATAAAAAACAGTGATGACTGCTGGGAATCTTGAATAAACGTTAGTGTAAAAATAAACGAATGAAATATTTTATCTAAAATAAATGTATTGTCAAATTCCTTGTTTCGAAGCAATATACCACGATTTTATCAACGGAACAAATTCATCTCGCATACGTCATTCTTTTAATACCGGTTAGGAATAAATTACATTTATAGTTCATGCGTTTGTATAAAAAGTTGGATGAATATAAATAATGCATTTAATTAGGTACTTAATTAATATATTATACAAAAAATTATGGAATTTAATAAAAAATAAATTAAGGAAAAAAACATAATGTATTTGGTTTTCAACTTCATAATTGGAACATTAAAATTAGTTCACTCATATTATTTGAAACAGTTAACACTTTTTTTTCAAATGAAGTTAGTGAACTAAATTCAACACCTTTAATATCGGGTTATCAACACTACATGTGTGTTGTGATTTACCACATGTATAGAACGTTATTTTCATAAATAATGAAAAATTGCATAACAATAAAAATGTTTAAAAATGTAATTAAAATTTTATACTTCGCTAAAAACGTATATAATAATAAATTAAATTGTATCTCTCGTATCAAATAAGAGAATATGTACTTGTAAAAAAATAATTCATAAAACAGATATTTCAAATTAAAATGTGATAAAATCCTTCTGACTTATCTAACATGATTGCTTCAATGCAAGTTCTCTCTGTTTCTCTTTCATAAATAAAGTACGATATACTACATTATTTCTGTTTCATTTAACTAAATTAAAAACACAAATATTTAATATTTGTGAGAGAAAATCATTATTTAAATGTTTAGTGTATATATAAGATATTTCTTATTTAAATATGAAACATCTTTTAGAATGCAATATTGTTTTTGGTTGTTGTAAAACTTAAATAAATTTGCAAATGGTCCCTTGAGCCGATTTTTCGCAACTGACATTTGTATTAAAATTATCAAATATTTGGAAAAAATGTTTAGTTTGAATTATTGCATTAAATTATAGCATTTAATTATTCTATATTATTTATAAATTTTGTGTGAATCATTTGCATTTAGATAAGATTTTATAAAGTGAAATCGTCTTATATCATCAATTTAATGATATTAAGGTAATTCTTCAGTCGAATTTTCTACCTCTTTTTTGCCTTCATTGATTCACCATTAGTTATATTTTCTTTGCTGTTATACGGCTGAATAATCACTTTAATATGATGAGTCTTATAACATTTTTTATCAGAATATCTAGAAATTAATAATACATAATAACGCGTAAGACATTAATTGCAAATGTTTAACATAAAATTAATTGATAATTTGGTGACTTTGTTCTTAGGATATACAATGACTTTTACATAAAAATTGAAATAAGAGGATAAGGATGAAAGCATGATTTATTAAGATAATGTTATCATTATTTGCAGTTCAAATATATAATTTCTTACCTAATTATTTATCTGCTTTATATTATTACGATTTATATATATTGATATAATGTTAACAAATATTTTAATTTATTGATCATTCTAGGATTTAGCTTGAACAAGATCGTTATCATTTGGCAGTTTGCCAACAATAATTCGATTTGTCTTTAATGGTGAGTAATTCCATTTATGCCATATTGTGTTAAATTTATTATTAATTTATTTTGATTATTTTGGTCAAAAATAACATTAAACTATAGATATCGTGTAAAATTTTGTTCAGCATTTATTTCATTTATAAGTTTTTTTTCAATAGTAAGAAAAAAAATAATCCTTTCTGCGTAAATTATTATTAATTAGCAGTTCTAATTAGCATTTTTTAATTAAGCATTCTTTTTTACTCAATTTCTTTTATTCGTTTTCCAAACTTGGATTTAAATTAAAAAAGTTCTTTTTTATTAAAAAAGTCCGACGTTCAAATCAAAACCTTTCAATTTTATATATTGAATGCCCAAATATTACGGTTGAATCTAGATTTCAAATGTCAATGCTAAAAAAGCTTCCTGAGATTCTATGTCATATTAGAATTTTTCATTTTTCCAACGAAAATTTCGTAATCGTACAAATGACTTATTTCAAAATACACGTCAAAATAAAATCCAAATATTATTTATATCATTTTACTCTTCTATAAATTTCAACTTCATTTAATTCATAAGAAAAAATATTCTAAGAAACTTGAATATAAAAGTGAATATAAAACTGAATATAAAATTGAATATAAAATTCGTCATAAAATAATCCTCCGATAAATTGATTTGAAATCTGATTGTCAAAGTTGGCGAATCAGACTATAATCTTTACATTAATTTGAAGCTCAATTACGGAAGGTCTCCCAACGGTTTTGATTAGTTGGAGATTCGCGTAGTGGTCGCGCTCGGCAAAGCACACTATACCGCAAACAAAGCTTGTTTATGTGGCGATTATGTGTCGTTTGCTTTTTGCGGATTACGTAATTAACTCTCGATGCTCAGCTGAACCGTGAATGAATTATAATTACGTCGATTTAGTTGTCGAGCTAATGGCATGGTTTCGACTTTCTTTCGTTCTCTTTGTCTTTATCTCTCTCTCTCTCTCTCTCTCTCTTTCTCTCTTGGTACGTGGGTTTTCAACGACGACGACGTTAAGTGCAATTAACTTGACGCGCGAATACGTATGGCAATTTGATTCATGAAGATTAGTGACTCCTGACTTCTCACACGATCGCGCATGAACGATAATGCGCAGTAGCTATTAATAACAAAGCGCGACTGCCACCGAGCACGCGAGCTCCGAGCTTTCGATTTTCCACAGTCACACGTGCTCGCCAGAAAAAGCATTTTCCAGTGTATATCACATCTGCCTGATTATTCGTCAAAACATTTTGCAAAATCAACAATCAACTTTCAATTTAACGCTAGAAATGACAGGAAGAAGGAGCAACAAAAAGAAAAAAAAAAAGAAAAGTTCATCACGCACCGATTGTGGATTTTGTAAAAATACTCCGTCATTAAACCAACGCCTGGTTATATATATATTTAGCCGTCGCGATTAATCATCTTCGCTTTCATTTCGAACGCTCACGTTTATTGTTTGCAATTTTTACCCGATTATCATGGGAATAATTTTAGATACATTATAGTCGGGTCGTTACACTCGAGTTTTTTTTTATCATTTTCTATATTGCTCACACGACGGAAAGGTATTTTCGAACACCTTTCAGGGTGCGACGACTTCGATTGGAAAATTTGATTGATTACGTTTTAGACCCCTGTAAAATGATTTTATTTTAATTTCCGCTGTATTTAATTGTATTATGAAAACTTTTTTGTTCTTATTTTATGTTACATAAACGCTGAAAAATGTTACATAAATATTTAATTCGATACCTTATAACAGGTATAATTAACACTGAAATATTAATTATTCAATATTTTACTTGACTTAACTTAATTGTATTTTTTAAGTGATGTATTTTTTTAAATTGTCGGATATAATTGAATCAATACATTATTATGTTTATTCCAGCGGATATATTTTAACCTACTTGTATATTAAGTATTAGTAATCAAAATGAAATCATTTATTAATATTTAACAATTATAAATATTCACTTTTTAAATATACATTACTACTGATTATACATAAACATTCTAGCGAAATGAATTGGTAAAATAAAGTATATGATTAAACAATTTTTTCCCCATTCTTTTTTTTTCTTATTTTGAGTGACTTTCGAAGAAAAACTTGATATTTAACTTCGAAAACAATTTTATCCGGATCAAAATGAATTAATATTTATTACTTAGCATAAATAAATCCCCCGATTATTCATTCTTCGCAGACAAGTATCATGTTCCATAATCAGACTCAAGCATTATCTGAATATTTAAATTTAATCTCAGTATTGAAGTGTGTATGAAACGGAGATATGATATCCTTTTGCACTTTGAGAAATCAAAAAGGGAATATCGCTTTGGATTAATTTATTTTTGCGTGGCCCTTGAATTCAGTTCATTAGTCGTTATCAAACACAAATAACGACTCGAATCAGTTTCCTAGCGCAGCTGCATTAATTCAAACTGTTATTTTAATGTCCTGTCATGCACCGCTACTTTAGCTTTCATACAATGTTTCCATCATTCATTTTTAAATATATTTAATTCGTTTCTAATGACCCTCGGTCATTACTTTTACTGACGTATAATTTGTTTAATAGTGATGGTAATTATGTGCAAAAAAAAGGTTGCAGTACACATTTTTGCAGCTTCATTTAAAAGAATGATATTAAAAGCTATTATTTTAAAATTGTATTTTGATTTTAAATTTGCTATTAACTTTATTAAATGTAATTAATGCTTGTGAGTAATAATTAAAAGCATATCAAGAAGTGTTTTTTTTAAACATAATTTACTGTAAAAATGTGGGGAAAAATGTTTATGTGGAACGATATGCCATCGTCCACGTCATTCATCGAACGGTGTAACGTCAATTATTTTCGATGTATTTATAAAGCCGTGTCATTTTATTGCGACAAGTCTATACATTGTCTGTTACCCAGAATTACATGTTTATAATGCAACAAATATAACTTATAGCTACTTCATGTTTAAATTTTCAACAAACTTTGTTCCACGATGATTAATACTTTACGTAAATGTCAGGATAATTGTAAGAGATTTTTTATAGACCCACAAAAATGCAAAAAAGATTGTCGATGAAAGATGAATGATTTAAGAACGAGCTGAAGTTAATGACACTTTGGCCATCGATGAACATTTGTAACAGGAATGTTTTGTTCGTTTCACCTTTTTATATTTATAAAATACCGCGTATTTTTGGTGGCATTGAAATGCAGGTCATTGCCTCTCTCGCTATTGAGACGCGCACAGCTATCTGCACAAAATCACAATGATATCCATAGTTGATAGGAATAACAGATAACGCTAATGATAACCTTGTCAACACTTTCGTTTCGAGTACTTTTGTCTAGATAACGATGAAATCTACGCTAGACGACACTGTAGCGAAAAATTGATTTATCTTGTTACATAAGTTGTGTATCGACTTCTCGCACTTCCACGCGAAGATTTTGCCGATATCTCGTTGCTGTACAAACACAAATACATTCATCAAATATTATCAGAACCTTAAAGTTAAGTCGTCGCTATCTACATTTAAAAAAGTGCAAATTCAGTTTTTTGAATTGCATATTTAACTCTTTTAGATAAACAAACAAAAAACTTTAATGTAACTTATTACTTTGATCATTGATCATTTTTTAAAGTGAATTTTAAATTTAGAATTCTTATACATTATTTTTATAGATGGAAAAGTGAAATTTTGCAAAGTGAAATAGAAGTAAAAGGCATGAAATATTGTTTAAAATTGTATTTTTAATTGATAAAATAAATATATAAAAGTGAAAATGTCAATGTGAAAAGATGTGTATCTCAATTCGCGGTGAGATTTCGATGAAAATAAATTGAGCCGATTGTCGCAATTAATTTGAAATATCCCAGGCTGTTGACGTGAGCTTGATCGCAACGAAATAAGGAAATCGAGTTTAAAGTTGCGCATCTTTCAGCGCGCTCTTATCGCGGGCCCTGATCGAGTAATATATTAGAACCCTACAAGCGTCACGAATCACCCTGATCGAGGTCTGATACGAAAAATCAGGCAACCTGATCAAAGGCTTGGATCAGCCCTATTTAAATTAATGGTAGCAGAATAATGGGATTTCACGTTTTTATACAATGTGGGAATAGTGCAACGTTTTATTACGTATGAATGCTTGACATTTAATTTATTTCAAATTTTAATGCATTAAGCGTTTTTATGATAATACCAATAATAGTAATTTTATGTATTTTCAATGATGAATAAATTTAATTTTATTTCTTAATTTATGTATATCTTCGGTAGAGTTGCAGATTACATTTTAATTAATAACTTAATTCACCGAAAGTAGTAATATACAACAACATAACAATACGAATTGCTTTCAAAATTTACATGACAAATTAATTTATTCTCCCGAAATTACACGAAATTATACATTTGAAGTATTTCTTAACATATCTCATATACAAAAGTATTATTATATATAACTCACCATATTTTCAATAATATATTCTGACTCATGTTCCATGTAAATAAATATTATTTAGGGAACCGCATATAAATATATTAAATTAATTTAAAATTCACAAAAATAACCATGATATGAACATAAATTGGAAAGGAGCGCCGAAAAAACATATAATTATTAGCATATCAAAGTAAAGTAAACTTTAATTCAACAAAATTGACTGATCAACATAATGAAATTACTTGAAGTTTTCTTACATAACGATTACCGTGACCCTATTGTCGATTATAAATTATAAATTTTAATATGACGGCAAAATAATTCACAATACATTGACAAAGACAGAAACACAGATATAGAAAGAGAGAAAAAATTCCATCTCTTAATTATAACAAATGGTTTTTGATATGTCTATGAAGACATATTTCCATTATTTCTATTTCATAGAATACATTAGATTAGCGCATGTAGTAGAATTTATTATACATTTCATGTCTTCTAGATAATTCTGGTAATACTAGAGAAATCTTTAAGGTTCACTAAATGCTAAGTTCACGGTCATACAATAAAGCTGCGCGAGATTCAGCGTAAACTATAAATATAATTTTCTGAAGTGATGCTATTCCGGCAATCTGCGAACCAAGAGAAGCATACAATTTTATGTTATATACGATTAATAATATGTGGTTTATAAAAAGTGCGTACTTACATGTGTGACCATCACGTACATATTTCAACCTTGACTGGGGTCATAACGTGGAGGTCATACAAAACTGAAAGTTACGACCGTACATCAAAAGCCACTAGAAACTAGCATTTGAAAAATTTATTATATTCATTTTACATATAATTTTACATATTTTATTTCATTTGTATAAACAAACATGAGAAATATTTATTAAACATAAATTTCCTTAAATGATGAATGACTTTATTAACATTATTTATTTTATTCATTCTTTACAAGAATTGTTTTTTCTTTTTTTTTCTAAATCATCATAATTTAAATAGTGAATAGTGAAAAGATTAATTCAACATCACATTTTAAATGTTTTTAATGTAAAAATATTGACTTAACTTTATAATGTTGTAAGAATAATATTGAAATCATGGTGAAATAGATGTGGATTTGATTCAGTTCAGTTAAAGATGATGAAATTTGGGAATTAATATATTAACTTATCAAACTGATATTTGAATGAAAATCCTCGTTGAACATTAATTGAATGTTTGAGTATTTCAAACCAACAATATCCTACCGCAGATGTTTATTAACTATGAAATTGCGATCATAATCAATTGTCTGTACATTGTCTAGAGCATGTAATAAATAGTACATAGATATTTTCCACAATAATATTAGCTGAATAATCGTTCAAAAAGGGGTGTTGAAAATTATACTAATGTTGATGATTCTAATTATATACAAAATCGTAGTTACCGCAAATAACAAATATAAACACGCACGAATTATGAAAACGGCTTAATTTTCTAAATCTAAAACCTCGTCAAGCTTGAAAACGATTAAAAGCAAATAAGAAAAAGTGAAGGAAAAAACTTTGCGAGCGGCGCATCGTTGGAGACGATGGTTTCCATGCTTATTATAACTTAATCGAATCACAGGATAAAAAGAAGTATAATGATTACTATTTCGTAAGCTAAATTATGATAGCTGGTTCATGCAGATTATAATTGAGATAAATCATGATGAATCATAAATCATGCTGCGAGATATACTGTTTAATCGACATTAAAAACAATCATAATTTCTCTTGTTGTTCTTATTCTTAAATTATCGAATTTCATCATCTAATATTATTAGCCTTTCGTGATTCTCTTTCACGATTAACAATGGCACACACAGCCTTGGTATTTGCTTTCTCGTAAATCATTTATTACGCGCGAATAAGTAGGCATCGTTCTCGATATATGTGAGGAAGGTCAGGTATTTTAGCGTAATCAGCAGCCGCGAATCGTGACGCAATTCGGACTTGAGTACTCGACTCCTTCATGATAACGAAATCTTTTACTTCTTCTTCTTGTTCGTCTTCTTCTTCTTTTCACTCCGACCGATTAATGTTATCGCTCAAATAGGATTCCACAAAACTGTACGATTCGTCATCCAAATCGTGCACTCTCTTATCTTTTGCTTAGAATTGCGAGTTCCAAGTGCAAAATCTTTATTATAAAAGTTGACTTAGACAAATTTCAATATATATTATCTGATAAAAATTATAATTACTCCGATAAATTATCGCAAAACATAAATAACGTATTAATTGATAAAATATTAATAATATTTAGAGCAAAATTTATAAATGGATTTAATACGGAAATATAAGTTTACTTTAAAATAAACTTTTAAGATAAGATATTATTGAAAATAGTAATCGTCGAAAGACGGGAAAAAATTATTTTTCTATTTATACAAACTCCAAGACTAAACATGAAATTAAGTTGTTTCCTAAAACTTCGTTGCTGCAACAACAACGGCAGCAACTTTGGAGAAATGTTTTTAAATAATGTACAATTGGTTTATATACAAAGTCATTAAAATTTATTTATAACTGGCAAAGAGGTGTAAAAGAAAAGCGGCATACGTAGGAAAGAAAGACGTTTGCGAAAAAAAAGTATGTGAAATATGGCATGTAAACGAAGTGGTAAATTTCACACATGTGTATTGGTCTGATTAAAACGTTGACAAATATTAAAAATCACGTGACGAAAAGTAGAGAGATTAATTTTGTAAAATTAATTGAATAAATGTGTGCCGAAAGTGTAACGCAGAAAGATATGATTCGCACCATAAAAGCTATGGTATAAAAAGTAGCATAAAAAAGTCGGCCGTCACAAATATAAAATCCCATTTTCAGTAGTTTAAGAAATATTTCGATAAACTCTTTTCTGTGGCAATGTTCTTTTTTTTAGAGTTAATTATAGAGTTAAAAGTAATTGTGATTTTAATGTGAACTTAAATTAAATTTCATGCAAATATTTTGTTATTCAATCATAAATCCCGTGCTTTAGGTCTAAAAATATAATAATCTGTCAATTATTTTTCTTGACACTGTATTAGATTAGGCAAAACAAACATGGTCAAACTAAAGGTGACAGAAACGAAAATATATTACCAAATGAGTGATCCAGCCATAGTTTTTACTCTGCAAAAATATTAATCTTGTTGAATGAAGAATCCTATGATATTGGAAAAAAAAAGATATTTATATAGTTTTATGAAACAACAGCCAGAGTACTTATATTTCAGTTAAACAATTATATTATGATAATTAAGAAATATTACAATTTTCCATATCAATTTGCATTATATGTTCATAGTATTAGATTTTTGACGAAGTTGAACGACATTTTTCCTAATCATTAAAAGTCTGATGATGTTACTACACCAGGAAAGATTGTGCAATGAATAATTATGTTCAACAATATTTATGCACGATGCAGATATACATCGCTTTGAACGTGAAAATGATTCAATATTAAATTTGTTGTAGGATTGCATGTCAGATGAAGATTAACAAAGTGCAATATTAAACTTAATAACTCTCAAAATTAAACATGACAGTAAAATAATTTAATTATATTTACAGTTTCATTAATTAGACAGATTAAAGAACAAAGAATGGATAAATTTTTGTATATAGCATTTTTGAATAGCAATTAATTGTTTGTATAATTTTGTTTGTATCTATAAAAGCATTGAAATCATTGAAAGTTGGTAAACGATTGAGTCATAAATTGCGTACGTCGTTGTCATTAAATTCTTGAGAGGTAAGCTAACAAACATTATTTGTTTGATTTTGACATAAATCTCGTTAGAATAGTTTTTCGTTAACTGGAAAATCGTATTGAGCTGTCATGATAGTCAAACGGATGGCACGGGAGCCGTACGCTCACACGGTCAAGGAACATTGAGCGCGCAACGTTGTTGGAGGGGTGACCGCTTTGTCACGTGTCAGGATGTGCAGTTAGACCGTCAGTCGACCTATAATGTGCCATCTTCCCACTCCAGTTATGGCGTAGTATGGTATGGTCTATCAACTCAACGACACTGCGCATCGATCTTGAATTTACGCGCGCGCATCTCGTGTGAACTGAAAAGCGAAGCGCAATGCATAATATCAAAAAGGGCCCCGAGCGCAAAAAACTTAAAGGCCCCGTTACACGTTTTATTAACACCGATAAACTGTCATGCTGCGAGAACAAAAAATTTTGTTTATACGTGACTTTAAATATTCATTTACAGCATCATAATGCTGACAGTATTCTTTATGTATTAATATTGAAGATGATTGTTTTATGTATGTCAAATGCGGCTTAGAAATCAAAATCAAATTTGTTTTCTATTTGATTAAAATGAATCAAATTAAATGCATTTCAAAGACGTTTGAAATTAATAGAAAATAATTTTTAATTAATGCATAAAACATATGTTTGAAAGATATTTTTAATGTATTTTATTCGATAGGTAATTTGTTTATTTAAAGCTTGTATTAATTTTATCGTTTAGGTCTTTTTTGCAAGCTAATATGATAAGTAGTGTAAATATTTAAATAACAAATTTTACTTAGAATTTATAATATTCATAAGAAATAATATTTTACTGAACAAATTACATTTTACACAAAAAATAAAATATAAAATATAATAACCTAATATAATATGTACAAATATCTAACATTAAACATGGGAGTTTTAGCAATTTTATAAAAAATACTGTGATACTTTTTCAATAAAACGTTAAGAATCCAGAAAATATTCGACGAAAACAATTTTTTTAGATATTCTACATTTAAGTGTTTTCTAAAAAACATCAGAAATTTTGAAAAATGTTCAACTCATTTATTAGGTAAGAAATAATTGTTGTAATACATTGCTTAAGCGAGAACCTAATTTCTGAAAACACTTTTAAGTATGTAATATTAAAATTACACGTGTTGTTTATTACACTATTAAAAGATTATTTAAAAAAATCATAAACACTAAGATTTACATAACTGTTTATGAAAGTAATTTTATAGATATAATTAAAATTTCAAATGTTGAAGTTTTGATTACAAACTCAATTTTGAAATTATGAAGTTTCTATTTAAAATCTAAAGCAAATATTTTAAATATTTTTGAGTCTAAAATGTTTAAAATATTTGCTTTAGATTTTTTTTGCTTAAAAAATTTTGACTGTATTTTTTTTTATTTATTTTAAAAATTAATACAAAAATTAGTTTAATTTTTTTCATTTATTATGTAATTATTTAAAGTCAAACAAACATTACGATATTGATAGTTTATAATTGGTTGCACTATTTGAATAGATTTTATTTTATTGCTTCAATTGTAATTGCGAGATAAATAAGATACAACTTTATCGAACTTTGAATGGATAAATAAGATACAAGACCATTGAACTGAAAACTTGCATTCAATCAATAATTGTATCAACAACTATGCAAAATGAAATCATTCAAGTAATAACACACCGTTTCAGTGAGACAACTTAAGTTAAACGAGCGTCTATTAAATGGATCGGTAATAGCGAAATAAATATTATCAAATCTGACTGTTTTGTTTTCGATAAGTGGTCTGTAAATTACATTATGCCACTTGGCTTGTTACAAACGACCAAATATTTTCAAAGCCCGATTTCTTTAGCTGCGAGAAATTGCAACGCGATTGAAATAACATCTCCAACTTCTTTGCTGTTTGCATTAAGTTTCGCGGATATATGGCACTGGCGTCGTGCGTATATATTTTTAGGACTGCAAAATTGTCGGCAATGTAATGACTACTCCTAGAAAATCTTATGATGTTGGTGTGTGTGCAAAAATGAAAGAGCAGTGGAACAAAACGCAAGATAAATAATCTTACAGCACAAAACGGGATCAAAGCTTTCTCTTTATATATAGTTTAAACAATATTTTTTAGCAAAACATGCTGGAAAGTTGACGTCGGACACTTCTATTACCCTCAGAGTTCACCTTTTGTAATAGACAATCATCGCGTTCAATGTGACGGATATTGTTTCAAGAATGACCCGAGAGGTCACTTCACGAAATTCGTCAAATCGTTCAGCTGATGAACAATTGAGTCAAATTGAGCGATCAATTGAGTCAAACTTGTACGAAATTAAATGCCTCTGACGTTCAGAATAAGCAGAATAATATAACGACGAACGTCTAATAATATAAATGGGATTTATTAAATCATGTTGATATTATATAATTTGTTTCAATTTGTCAATTGATTAAAAGTCTTACATCGTCTGCTACTCATAAAAATAAAGTCTTCTTTTGACTTTATTTTTGGCAGGACACATTTTTTCGATCTCTTTTTTTATTATGTATTAAATCTATTTTTTAATATTAAATAACTTATTTTTTCATTTAAATAAAAATAATACATTTGCAAATTCGCACTTTGTCTATAAATTATAACATTTAGAACAAAAAATAATATTTTTCAATTGAGAATAATTACACTAAAAAGGATATTTGAATGTAAAAGAGCATTCTCAAGCGTGTAAATCAACGAAATACACAATGAATTTTAACTAACGATATAAACTTTGCTGTAAGTTTGAAAATGAACAGACGAAAAAAAAGTGTACGTGAACGTAGCTGGGAATGATTTTGAAAATCGGATGGCCGTATAATTATATGCCTTAGCTGGATATTTTATTCATTCGTTTCCGTACAATTTTGTCTAAATCGTAGCGAGATCGTGAACAGAATTGCCGTGGAGATTATAAGGCGAAAAAATACGATCACGGTTTACGTCACTCAGTATAACGGTAGAGCAGAGAACTAAAGCAGTCTGAAGTGGGGTTGTCGAGGGTATTCACGGGTCTACACTTCCAAGTAATATATTTTCACACTCAAATGATTCAGATGATGCTTATAATTATGCCTCTCTGCCAGCAACTTTTGACCAGTTGCATAAATTACACCGCATAGTTCTTTCTCTCTTCATTTTTTCTCCCGTCTTGACTTAACTAACAAAAAAGATTCGCGAATTACATTGTTTAACATTAAAGATGTTCACGAAACGTACGAACTTTTTGTCGACTTACTTTGTGCAAAGAAAATATCCCGTATTTATTCTAAATATTACTCTTACGTATTTACAGCATAATTACCGTGCAGATAAACGCATTAATTATACTCTATAGTATAACTGGTTACTTAAATACCGTTCAGGTACTATCAGGCACTATCGCAGATCGCATTAAATATTATTAATTTATTATTTAGGTACAAAAATTGAGTATGATTAATACCTAATCGTAATTATCGAATTACATGTTGAATTATATTCCGTAAATATGCAAATATTAATCATACGTGTGAGTATGTCATTATATACTGATTGCTATTACTTTATTATTTAGGTGTAAACGTATTAGATTATTTTATCTAATTATAAGATACCATATAGTACAGTATATCAATCATTATCTAGATAACACGTGAGTTTAATCATTCTCTATGTTTCGCGGTATATCATTCATTATCTCCTTACTATCTAGATACTATAATTCATTATACTTCGCGCAGTATTATAATACCTAATCTAACTATTATTATAATGTCATCATGTTTCATATTTTATTAAACGTTATATTCACTATTCGCTAGTTTTAATTTTTCAAATAACAATAAATCACTGCATCTTTTTGGTTAATATATTAATCCACTGAGAATTTCCTTCTTTTTATTCATTTTTGTTTCTGTTCTTTTAGTTGTTTGTACTTTCTTTTTTCCTCATTTATTACTTGTTCGCTGTAAAAAAAACGTATGAAATAACATTGTACTTAACTTTTCATACATTAAATTAATAAACGATTTGAGATTGTAAAGTGTCTTGAGTAACGCTGACTCGTACTCAAGCATATCGATTACAGTGCGCTTGATTCGAGCGTATAAAATTGTATCATTATCTTTAAATTGCTAGTATGCTTTATAGAGGGATTTCATGCATAGGAAAACGGCCGTAACTTAAAATAAGAAGTCAATTCCCATCACTTTCGATCGAGCGTAGTTTAAATTGACGTAAGAATCAATTATTTCATTGTAAAATGATTAATATTGTCCCTTTATTTGATACCTCAATCGACGTGTGATTTATAATCGCAAGAAAGTTGTCGGCATTGCAATTTACAACTATATTGTTTTGGTGATTCAGTAGTAACATCCGCGATTCGACAAGAATCGAACTTATAAGTCATATATTCTATGTCGTCTTATTAAAGTTTTTAGCACAATTAATTAATATGTTAGCTTCAGTAAAATTTGTATATAAATTGCACCAAATTTTAATATTGAATAACATTTTAGATTATTGGCATGTACATGTGTAATATGTTATGTATGATGACTAATTACTTTATTTATTGAATACACATTGAAGTGTAAGTTAAATTTTCTCACGACTAAAATTTCAATATTTACATAAACTTTAAAAGCAAAAACGAGAAAAAAAAATCGGCAAGACACAAATAATTTACAAGATACCTTTAACAGTCATAATGATTAAAAATAAATATAACCCAAATCCGCTAAATGAATTCTTCAGGCCCTCAAAGGCATCATTGTGAGGAGCGTGAGAAAATACATTGACGCGCATCAACGAGAAGCAACGTTGCCATGTAAACAATTGGTCGGCAGTTGCGTGATAAGGAACGCATACGGCGACTTAGATTTCGAATTGATAAATAACATTATATATTGTAAGGTTATTTCGTGAAAGTTGTTATATATTTCGTATCGTTTTAAATGCCGAATAGCCGTGGCAAAAATAAGCATATTGCAACGCGGAATATCAATTACGAGAAATTGTATAAAATGCTCTTATGAAATTCGCGTATTTATTATACTAAGAGTGATGCATAAATTATGCTCATACTTTTCCTGTTTACGGGTTTTCTTCTTTAAAGATATTGACTTGTGTAGTGAGGGAGGCGTTTTAATTGTGGGGGAAAATCAAAGTTTTAATTGTGAATATAATTAATGCAAATAATAAACATCATTTTTTGATATTAACAATTAAAAGTGTGACCTTTTGTCATCACATTGCAACAAGAAAGAAACAAAAATATTCATAATTACTTAAGTAATAAAGAAAATAGAAAAAAGCATTTATTTATACGCTTAAAAATGAAAAAAAAAACTTTCACGTTGCATAAAAATAAGTTTACAAAATATCTAATTGTTTGTCTGATAGTTGCATTTGTTTAATGTCTTAATTGGTTAAGATATTGTAATTATTAAACAAACAGTGGGATATTTTGCAAATATTTTACGATGACAAAAGGTCATACTTTCGATTGTTAATATCAAAAAATTATGTTTATTATTTGCATTAATTATTTTCACAATTTAAACTCTGATTTCCCCGGTCCCCTTCACTACACAAGTCGGTATCCTTAATCAATTTTTTTACGACTAAACATGAACAGCAATAATTTCCCCATAATAGTGTCGCGTCAAATATTTATACTTGGCTAATTAAATGAAGTTTAAAATTTTATATAATGATTTCATTGTACAAATAAAATTACTTGTAACATAAAATTTATGTGTTTGAATAATACAAGCGCTTTTGCAAAATAAGCGGAAAATTTGTAGTATATAGTATTTGTAAAGATGCGCCGCCACTTGTCATAATGTTTTTTTATGAAATCGGCAGGGTAGTTGAACTGCTTACGGCCATATTGACATTTTGTGTCTTGTTCTGATGGAAGGAAAATTTTTTATTCCACAGTTTTAGTTACTTTTTTTCTTCTTTTGTCTACAAACGGAGATATAAACCTTGAATTAATAGTGAGTAAAATTAAGTCAGAATGTCAATATTGTATTTCTGGAAATTAACTCCAACGTTATGGAAACTAAATAATAATATTTCAATACAAATAAAACAACAATCGTAGTTGTTGAATAAATGTTAAATAAGTCTTTATTAAAAATTGTATTTACAAAATGATTTTAATAACAGAGAATGAATGAATTATTATTTTCGGTATAACTTATATTAATTAATGGAAAAGATACGATTGAAATAGCTGATGATAAAATAGGTATAATATGTATTTGTATAACAAATGTTTTGCTTCGTAATATTAGTAAATGTATTGATTTAACCCGTCCTTTTATTTGACAGCTACTTTTGAATTAACAAAAAATTTTTTGCCGATTATGTCTTTGTATTCTAAGTATGAATAAGTACTAAATTATGCATGATTTTTTCATATAAAATAAATGATTCTATTCTTTTTTATTCCTCTCATTGTGCATTTAAACATTCAGCCAACTTTTTATAAAGGAACTATAAAATCACAAAAAAGACTTTTCAATTGAATTCAATTGAATAATATTGGACATTTTTCAACGGAAATAAAGATAAAACTTTGATTCAATCAAGATAAAAAAAATTCCTTTAAATATACAAAGAAAATAAAGGAAAAAGAACGATATCCTCTCGAAGTTGGTACAGCTGTTTTGTTATTAGAACAAATGATTGCAATTTTTGTTTAAATAGTGTATTAAAATGGAATGAAATATTACATTGCTATTTATAAACAAAGCATTTGCAAAAGTTTAATTAAATTGATCGTATAAGTAAACTCTGCTTTAAAAGTACGTCATTTTAAGAGTGAAGACCAAAAAGCGAAGTTCTGAAAAGACCATCAACTGGAGCTAACTGACCCAAGGACTTTTGGAAAAGCTCCGAGACACCTTAAAATAAATGCAAACCGAAAACGCGGGAAATAAAAAGAAGTAAAACAGAAAGAAAAACAAAATGAGGGAAAAAAGACAACAAAAAAAGGAGAGAAAGGGACGGAAAGAAAAGACTGCAACACAGAGCTTCGTTGCTTCTATTAAAGTTTGCACCATTAAGGCGCAACTATTAAAAGCTCCAAAAACGTGCTGAAGATATGCCAAAAGTATAAGTAAAATGGCGTATGGTGCCCAAGTTTCTGGTGTATAAATTGCGATATCCGTAAAATAGAGCCTTGGGACTCTGCAAGGAGATGAGAAAGAGAGAGAAAGACGAAGAATAAGAGAGAGAGAGAGAAGAATTGCACAAAGAAAGGGAGAAAAAGAAAGAAAGCATGTGAAAGGAGAAGGGGAAATAGAGAAAGAAAGATCAAGCACACACATTTGCAGTAAAATAATCGCTCAAGGTCCGTCGTGGCGTTGCACCCGAGAAAACAGAAAGAGAGAAAGACAGAGAAACGGAGATCCGCGAGGGGCCAGGGCTGCCAACCGTGCTGTTTACATCGTATACACGGCAAGTAAGAGTGAGCTCCAAACACAGAGGCGCACGACGGCGCATTTATAAATCGTCATCGGATGCTGGAACAGAGGGTATACCTTGGCACCGGCGTTATTATGCAGAGAAGTCCTCAAGAGCTATCTCCCCGCCGTAGTTGACCAGCGTTTAATGTTAAACATCATGCGAATAACCTAGGCCGCGTCAGCATCTCAACCGTGAAAAGTCCTTGATGTGTACCTACGTTGATGCGATGGTTAAAGAGCCGGGACACACGATGATAATCATTGTCATAGACCCACTAGAGGGTGTCAATTCTTCTGACAAAATTTACATTCACTAATCATAAATTAAACTGTGATATGTATGTTACATTCATAACTTAGTTAAAATAACAAAACTGCAATTTAAAAGAATAAAAAATAATAAGCTTGCATGACTAACTTATAAGTTACTTTCTCTGAAAAGTACGCAAGGCAATGAATCATTGCCAATAATCAAAATGGTTTCTTTGGACGAAATTAATGAAATAACTTAAGCTGACGTACTGGATGATGATAGTGTATAACTTTTGTATTGTTATTTCAAAATTATTACATAGTAAAGCTTCAAGTTATTAGTTTATTATTTCTTTTAGTTTAATAAACATTTTGATTTAGAATTTGGAGTGTTGATTATTTTGAGCTCAGAATATTATTCGAACAGTTTACAGGTAACATGTTTGTAGTAAATTGAAATAAAGCGGAAAGTTATATTGGCAAATGTAATTTTGCTGAAATATACAGACGCGTATATACAAGTTTGGCTATAAACAGTTTTATGATAGATAAAAAATTTGATATAATGTAGAAATTTTTATCTGTCAGTTGAATGTAGTGCGTAAATGAAATTAAAATGAAAAACATGCATTGAAGACCTAAGTATCATATATCATACTTTGTTCGACTGATTAACATCTATTTTAAAAGGTATCTTCTATAACGTTCATTTTCATATATTCAACTATACACATATATATATGAAAAGGGAAATTGTTGTTTTTCAAGGTAAAAA
>JABFPJ010000750.1:0-33863 GCA_022817425.1 Gryon sp. ZL-2020 | reverse complement strand
AAAATTTGTCATACAGTATAGTAAAAATTGCTATTTGTATCACAAATTTTTCTATAATTCTAGTATTTTGAAAGTAAACAGATTTGTAATAATGTAAACAAAATATTTCTATGACAGCGCTGCTGTATAGTATAGTAATTTTTAATGTAATTTTATTTTCCGTGTAGAAACATTTTTAACTTAATGTTGACGAATATTTAATTTGTTCATATTAATATTGCTCTTGTCGTTAAACAATCCGACGGCAGCATGGTCTAGTGGTTTTTTGTCCGATTTGACCGCACGAGTATTTTTGATCATTCCACCAAGAGCAAAAACGTATTTTGCATAAAATTTATTATGAAATACTGTCATACCAATAAACTTGTAAGCACATTCTAAGCAATATTAAACATATTTGTATACTTCTTTCATTGTTAATATATAATAAATTAACATTACATTAAAAACAGTAAAATGTCAATTCAGACATTAATGATGTCAGTCAGTTGATAACCCAATATCATAACTCAGACTATACTACTATATTTTAGTCTGCAGGATAGATGACTCATTGTATGAATACATAATACGATAACTGGACCAATTAATCATTACATGTCTAGAAAAACTGGAAGTGTAACTGGTTTATACTCAAAAAGAGTATATAACGAATATATATAGTTAATAATTGTAAAAAATAATAGATAATGGGGCTAATGCCTTTGGATTATAATCGTCATTTAATTATTTTATCAACACATAATATTGTGATTAAACGTTTCTTTAATGATGTTAAAATTTTAATTTTGGTACTTTTTCCATTACAAAATATATTACAACTAAATAAACGTAAATGTAAATTCAGTTAAGTTACCATTTCTATGTTTATATTTTTATACAATAAATAATAGTTAATATTACGAAAAAGTAGAGTCATTATAACATTAATGCTCACCATAATAAAATGAACGTTTTAGAAGAAAATTTTATAAATAAACATAATAAATACAAGTTATAATAATAACTGAATTTTATGAAAAATATTTTTTCAATACAAATATGTAGAAGAAAATTAGAATTGAATATGAAAATTGATTATTATTTATTACTATTTAATATATTATATATAATTATATAATATATAAAATAGTAATAAATACATTTACTTTGAGAACATCTTAGTTAATTAAATTTTGAAGAATTTGTCATTTTGTTGTATAATTTCAATTTCAAATAAATATAAAATAATAAAAAATAACTCTGCGTAGAAAAATGCCTTTTTATGGAAAGAATATATTTAAATATTTAACTAACGGAAATAATTGATTTTTACATTATAATTTGAAACCTTTAATTTATATTTTTATTACACAACATTAAAAACTAGATATTTGGTTTGAATGTATATATTGTATTTATTTCTTAAAAATAATAATAATGTCGTTAAAATAACATATAAATATTTTACATATATTATATATACACACTGAGGGAAATTTAAGAGGAATATTTATTAATTTTTTATGAATTTTTGTTAAAGAACGCAGTAATCTCAGAACATATTGAAAAGAGGAACAAATTTTACTGCTATACGTAGTAAAATTTGATATTTAAGTAGCACATTAGAATAATATTTATTTCAAAATTGCTACTTTAATATCAATTTTTATACATTGTAGAAATTGGTATAATACGCAGTAAAATTTACGCCTTTTTCAATATGTTCTCATAGATTACTACGTTCTTTAGTAAAAATTCCTCTCAAATTTCCCTGAGTGCATATTTTATTTAAATTGCATTTTTGAAAAATGCAATTTGATTTTATATTTTTTAATACAACGATTAGAAAATGGTAATCAACACCTTCTATTTAAATAAAAAATAGGTTTAAGTTGTGTGGAAATTGAATTATCATTTTTTTAAAAAGTTAAGATATCTCGTTTTTTTAAAGGAATTGGCGCATTTTCTCGTTAGTCATGTTCTTTGTTCAATGTTAACCAAATTTACTGTGTAACTAAAAAGTAATCTGAACATTTAAACGATAAGAACTGAGAAGTGTCTGTAGCTGGAGGGTTGAAAATGATATAACGTGTGGTATCCCTTGCAAAATTTTATAATAGGAAGACTTTTTTTGAAAGCGAGACGAAATGCTCACTCGGTCCATTGAAAGCATCGTGTGATTCGTAGGTACAATAAAATGGTCATTGACGAGACTTTCTATCTGCGGCGTGTGATGCTACAGCAAAGTGCCGGAGGCTCATAGATGTCGGCTAAATGACGCCAATAAAGCCGAATGGGTCGTTTGATTCAGAAACGATATCTCCCTTATGAAGGATCTGTATATACATATAACCAGCCAGAGGCTAGTGAGACTGTATATGCTATTGTGAAAAATATGCAATATTCGAATATCGTCGGTTATCGTACGCAAGAGTCGTACCTTTGATGGCGTTACACCGATGCAATCGTCGCAATTATTATGCAGTGCCACCCGAGGAAGCGTACCGAATAAACGAGACATTCTCTACAATGTTATATGCTACCCACGTGCTGCCGATAAATCCGTACTGCTGTGTTACGCTTAATTTATGCACAATGAAATATACACAAAATTCACACTTTTTAAATTATTTCTTCAGAATTAGGTCAAACTTTAATGATGCCAGTTTATGATTTAAATTATATTGATTACTGAAGTTCAATGAAATAGAATTAATTATTCATAGAGTTCATATTATTCATTTTAATTATACGTTAAACAATTTATAGCTTTATATATAAAAATTAACTGATTCATAAAATCTGTTTGAAACAATTGTCAATAGTCATCTATATTATCTTCATAATGATCATGAATTCTTATTCATCAAACTCATCCCATGAATTACGCTTAAAAATTGCAATCGCACTTTAAATAAAAACATAATTTGAGTGAATGAAATGGTTAATAATGTACAGGTACACATCATTTAATGAATTATATGTATTATATATACATCATTACATATCTTTTGAAATTTCTTTATTCATTCCAAACAGTTAAAACATTGAAAACTGTTATTGTCTATTATTTTGATAGAAATAAGATTTCACTGATTCGTGAATTGTGCATTTTTTGATAGAATGATTCCGAATTTATTATTACTTGATATATAAGTAAAATTTACAAAAAAATAATAATAAATGTAATGTACATTTTAGTAGGTAATTTAATTTTGTTATCATTTGCGATTGTGCATTTTTCAATGGGTAAAATAAACCACCTTGCAAGTGAACCAAGACGAAGTCGACGACGGCTTGTGCTGAGCAGCATCTGGGATCATATCCAGTACCTTCGAATAGGGTTGTTGGATAGATTAGTGGAGTCGGAACACGTGTTCGATGTTCTGGACTTAAGATCAGCTAGGTATAGGGTGGTAGAAAAATAACGTCGGATCGATGAAGTACGTAAGATGTCGTTAAGCGCATCCGGCGCGTCCCTTCGAAATCAGAGTTAAGTCAAATCAAAAAGGAACGAAACAGAGTTCGCACTTTTCTTCTGAAGACACATTATGAAGTTTAAATCATACTCCACTGGATATTAAGATACGTTATGATTGTAGATTTTTTTATTATTATTTTTCATAGCAGACTGCTTCCTCACTTGGCAACGAACCAAATTGAAAAGCTGGCTCGTTGCTAGGAACTTGGCAGAGATGACTTTCCATGCATGCATTGAAAGTAATGGATCTAATTTTACAAACTCTTTAGATCAATTTTGTCACCTTTTATGCAAGCACATTATTTTTTATTATAATTATAAAGAAAAAATGCTGACATTCTTCCACGGTGAGACCACTTTCGATAACAACGAAAGCTTCTGGACAGATCGAATATTATACGAGTATCGCGGCTCCGAATAGTCTGGATGGCACTTTACTGGATTTCTACAAAGCACGTTTAGAAAATAAAGACTGTCGGCACGAGGAAGGGTTGCCAATTTTAACAAAGCTGCAAGAGCTTTAGAGAAAATTGTGAGATTTAAGAATAACAATCATAAAAATAGAGAATACATTTCCGTTCTATAATTTAAGTGTTTTAATTCATTTATAAAACAACACTTTTATTAAAAACTTCAGCGTTGAAACACATATGGATAGATAGTGTTTTTTTTAATCATAGTTTTGATTATATGTAATAAAAATAATGTAATAAATATAATATTTTCATTTTCAAATTATATTTATATATATGAATATAACGAATGCCTAGCGTTACATCCATATTGCAGTCCAGTCGACTTTTTCCCAGGATTTCAAGTAATATTAACATTAACTTAAAGTTAATATTAACATTAATAACATTAATGTTAATATTAACAATAATAATTAATAATATTAACATTAATAACTTAAAGTTAATGTTAATATTACTTTATACTAACATTGCATACAAATTATTGACATTAATTAATTGATTTGAATTATTATTAACATTTGATTATTTATAAAACAGGTTCATATTTCTATTTTTATTTCTACGTGTTGGACTAATCAAAACTTGGACATATCTCGAGCGTATGTAACTTTTTGTATACAAACTTTGAATTTGCTTCTATGACGACGTTACGCATCCGATTTCTAGCTTGATAGATTATCTTATAGACAAATACGATTGGAAATATCAATAAATCTTATTTCATTACAACAAGCGTGGGCTGTGCAAACGGAGTGTGGAACTTCGAAGAACATCAGCATTCAAAGTGCCAGCTTAAAAGGAGGGCGCGGCTCTTCCGAACACAAGAGGAACAAAAACCTCTGAGAGGAGGATGTTGCATTAATATTTATACGAGAACGGGGGCTTTGAAAAGCTACGTTGGAATAAAAGAGTGGTTGGAGGACACCAAAATGGAACGAGGAAGAGCAAATAAGACAACGAGAAAAGCGAAACAGTAAAAGAGAGAAAGATTCGTAAGCTACAGGATGAAATGCAAATGCTTTAACGAGTCACTGAGGGATTATTTGAATGCTTCCTAGTTCAAGTTGCAAATGTGTACTGATCTCATCGACAAATCTACAATGCAACATTTGAGTTTTCTTCGCGGATGTTGCAAAATAATAAACTTACAGTAAAATTAAAGAATTAAATTTTAATATAAATGCAACATTTGAGCATTAAAAGAACAATTAATTAGAGTTTTACATTAACTACAATACTGATTGTTAGTTTTGTTAGCTTCTTTCTGTATAATTCTTATATTTGTTTAAAAAACAAATACATCCCTTGGAACATTATTAATTTAATTAAATATTTATTTTCAATCTTGAAACGACAATTATTATAAGATTTTGGTATAACAAAGTGATAGAACAGATAACCATAATACATATGTTATATAAATTACTTTATAGATAACATATTTTTAATTATCAAAAAACAATATTTTATTTTATCAAGTTTTCCTAATATGAATTACATTTTTCATTGAAATTACAAATAATAACATAAAATACACTACTATCAGTGCTTCAGAAAATATCAACGAGAGACTTAAAATGTTGTCTTATTGTTAATTTAATTAAATCCATCTCGTCGGGAACAGGTGCACGTTGAGAATTTACAATCCACGATGGATCCTTTGTTTGCTGTAGACTCCTCTTCCAGAAAGAGTTGCTATGATAGGTAAATGGTTGGTATTTACAATTCTACCCGTGAGATTGCGCAGCGTACGAAGTTTTAGCATGGCTATTAAACAGATCACGTGGCGATTGGATTCTTCGTGAGTGTAGGCCCTCCCTCTGGCCTTTGCCTCACTCGAGCTCTTTGCCCCTGGATCCCCTCGCAAATCCAACTCTGACTCCACGACTTTCATTATAAATCCACCCATACTTTGAAGTTGCTGTTATTCTGTGTGTCCCTAACTTTCAACCCCCATTCTCTTCACGATCCATTATATCATTTAGTTTCCTCCCAGCAACCCTCTTGAGATTCACGAATCTTGCAAAGAAAACATCACGATGTGTTTTTCAATTTGGAGCGCTGCCAGCTGAGAGCTATGAGCAAATCGCGGCAACTTATCTATATTTACTTCTTTTTACATTTCTAAATAATCAATATTTCAACCAATTTAAATTTAATATTATCCATGATGTATTTATTTAGAAAGAATATTAAGTCTATATTCATCTAATACTAGTGTTAATACTACAAAGGTGTATGTAACTATGTCGTTTAACTTATTATATTTCAACATTTAAATATTATTGGGTAGAATAATTGTATATACAAATCGTCCATTTTTATCAATATGCTTAACACATTATAGCAATATAGTAGAAATTAAGATATGAGAATGGGAGATATAAAAAATGCAATAGACGTACAAGTTTCAGGAATTTCTGGATTTTACAAACCGTTTCAGAAGAAACGTGCGGAGTAAGCTGAGTTGGAAGGGAGAATGGCGACAGAGGAAATATATACATATATATGTACATTTCCAACGGAGTAAGAAAACGGCGAGGAAAGAGGGTAAGATGGGCTTCTGCATTGCCGGCATGATTGCCTCTATGGCACATCCAAGCAATCCCCGAGGCTACGTGCCCAACATACATCCGCTTCCATCTTATTTCCTTTTTCTTATTTTCTTTTCACCATTTTGAGCTTCCGACGAGACTTTCGAATATGCAAGGCGTTGAATATTGCATATTCAAATGTCGCTAAATTCCACCGCACATATCACGACTAATTAGACAACTAAAGTGCTTAAGAATTAATGAAATGAACGTGTTACGAGAGATGATTGATATCTGAGATTTTTATCCTGTTCAGTATTATTCTTATCGTTCTAATATTATTACTCACAGCTTACAAAAGAGATAAATTGTAATAACTACAACAATTATTACAATAAAGAAGCAAGATTGTTGTTCCAATAATAGTAAATACAAATTTTGATAAAAAAATGTTATATTATTGTTTAAATGTGACTATAGTTTCTAAATGCTTTTATATTTTTACATTGTGCAGCTGAAAGGAAGTTCTTCTTGCTGCGTGCTAAAGTCAATCGGAAATGAGGAAAGTTCACAAAGGCCGTTAATGTCGTCTCTGTCTGAAACCTCGGATTTCCAGGAGGAAAATATCTCTCTTAACATTCTAATAAAGATATGGTTAATGGCAGCACCGTAGGCGTCTTAAATTACCATTAGATAGATCCGTAGTTACGAGTCTCAGTTTCAGCGAATACTTACGTAATTCTAACAAGGACCACCACTTCTGTTACGTACATCACTTTGTAAGGTTCTCCTCTAAGAACAAGCATTTAATGTCTAATAAATATCTAACTTGGTGTTTACAAGAAAAGAAAAACCCCAGTTGTAGCTTAAATGTAATTTATGTTTCGAAATATATAACTCATATACAGCATTTATATAAGAAAGCATTGTATCTTAAAAAAGTTGTATTACAGTTATTTTTCTAATGCTTTATTTATCAAACGATTTATTTACTTTTCATATTAAGTTTGAGATACATTGATCTGTTTTATGCAATTATGAAAAAAGTAGTTTTTAAGAATGTTTATGTGTTCCACATTAACAAACACACTTGTTATTATACTAAACAAATCATTTTTTTTTAAACTACTAAGAATAAATAGTAAGATAGCACTTTAGTTTTTAAGATTTTTTTAGCTTCGTTGTCTGCTTTTGTAGTTATATGACGTTTCCCAGAATTCCGTCCCAAGAAGAAAAGCGTTGCGTATTCCAGACTCGTCGGAGACACGCGTTCTTCATAGACTCGTACAAACTTTAATGAAAGAACGTTGAATAATAGAATTCAACTCAACCTCTGCTGAAATTCTACTCAGGGCATCAGAAGCCAGAACCGCGCCAGAAAGTCGCGAGGGTGGCTCGGTAGATATAGCAAATACGAAAGGCACGCGGCGACGGTAGCTCACTGCCGTTTCATTAGCGAAAGATGCTCCCTGCGGGGTGGAGAATGTTAGCTTTGAAACTGTAGGCAGTGGAAAGGGAATAGAATAAGATTAGAATCCTGTAAGTAGTTAAAGGAGAAGAGGATAGGAACAATTTATTTGACAGTCCTTACCCCACTAGTGTCAGCGAAAATATACGTACCAAAAAGGAATTTATTGTGACCTAGAAATAATGTTGATTATCATGTTGAATATAATTGTTTAATTTCAAATAAAATAAATTTTAGGAATTCAAATTAATTCATGAAATAATAGATATGAAAATAAAATTACATTCTAAAATAATTTATTTTAAATTTCAATATATTTGTGTAAGAAATTTTTAATCTAAATTATCTTAGAAATACATTCATGTGTTAATTTTGTGAATACTATATATATATATATATATATATATATGTGTATGTTTAGTTTAGTATATAATTTATATAAATACATTTAGCATATCATAAAAACAGGAATAATCATTACTAAAGTGGATTGTAATTTAGTATATTGTACAAATTACTACAAACATAGTTATTACTAACAATTAAACAGAAAATTAGGGTGGTATCATTACCATGTTGCATCACGTAGATAACTTCGAATCAATGGGAATGTTACTATTGCATGGGGTACTAAAGTCATTTAACCATTCCCTGTAACACCATGAGAAACATCAAAGTAATTTAAGCGCCAAAAGTGACTAACTGCAAATGATGTTAGCTATTTAACGTAATGCACATTAATCTTCTGAAACTATGGGCTTTTTTTCTTATATACAGAAATATAACTTCAAACAGTGTTCAAACATAAAGTAACTAATATGTAAATCGATGTTTCATTAAACTGAAAAATAAATTCTGAACATATTTGGAAAATATTATCCAAATTCAGCTTATACAGAATAATTAAAAAAACATGTATTTAATTTATTTCCTTGTATTTTATCTTTCCGAGTTTTGTAAGTAATTGACACTGAAAGTAATACACGAAAAAATAGATTCATTAATATTTAATATTTTTTTAATATTAAACAACAGAAAATACATATATGATTTCATCAAATTTAGTAAGTATTTTTTTTCTATGTTTAATGATATTGTATTACTAATAAAATCATAAAATGTATACAAGTGATATAATTTTTAGACAATAGTAATGTTGAAATTTTAATACCGAGAAAAATTCGAATACATTTGCATATCCGATGGAGCGTTGATTATTCAACTGAAGCAAATAAGGGTGCCTCGATTCATGAGATTAACTTGTACCACTGTGAAGTTGTTACTATTAAATACATCGGCTAGTCATAACTCTTCCAAGATACTTGACCAGCTAGAAATACGATTTTACTATAACGAACCAAATATCTCTTCCCAAGATTCGTCGCCTACGCTGCAACGCCCACTCAACCATTTCAATTTCTGCTTTGTTAACGTAGTTCCATTTTTCCTTTTATCTTTGATTTCCCTCTTTCAGAGTTGAAATAAATTAGGAATAATTCATACAACTGCTTATTATTACATAAAGTTGTCTTACATTATAAAAATAATACAAATCATTAGTCATGCCATTAATCATGTTGCTGAATAACTTGTTTAACACGCAACTCTAAAATATTTGTAAAAACATTAAAATCAAAGTTATATATTACTCATTGATATTATTATCAAATTTTTAGATTAATATTTTTTTTTAATATTTTACTTTATTTTGTTTAGTTCATTACTTTACAAAATTTAAGTATTCAACAACTTTTATCATTCATTGTTAAAAATATTATCATAAAATGGATTGTCGACGCAATAATAATAATTCAAAATAACAGTTTATGAATGTAAATCTTGTTTGTAAATACAGTTTCCCGATTAATTTTTTAAATTTACATTTATTAAAATGTTGATAAACTGAATAAATTCAGTTTTAATAATAATTTTCCCTATTTTTATAACATTATTATGCTTATTTATTTATTACAATTTTTTTGAAAATTATAGAATACTGTTCATCATTTCCAAGATATTAAAATGTATCCTACAGAAATATTGACTAAAATCTAATTAAAATTAATTTATCGCATATCAAATTTTTAAGCTTTTTTTTTACAAAATGAAGTGTTCGCGATAGAGTAGGAAATAACTGCCGAAATGTTTCGCGTAAAACGTAGACCACTATCGTGAAAACCGTTTCTGAGCACTTCAGCAAATAGAAAAAACTTCCTTGCTTTTTTTGTGAACGCCAGAATTTAACGTTTCCATTATGCAGAACGAGTTGTATCGGTAAAGCTTCAATCCCAATTCCCAGGGATAGCTAGTCGGATAGCAAAGCCAAACAAACCTTATTTATGTCTCAATTAAAGCTGGGAATGGGATGCACCCTCGATGGAGCAGCTCCAGACAATAAAGCAGTCCAGAGTCAGAGAGAGAGAGAGAGTGAGAAAGAGAGTGGGAGAGAGGGAGTGGGGGATGCAGGGAGGTACCAAAAGAGAATTGGAGGAAGAGGTAAAAGAGAGACAGAAAATACACTAGATTGGTATTGGAAAAGGAGGAGCAAGATCGTGGACCATTGAACGTCGACCTCTGGGCTTTGAGCTCCATGGCTACTAGAGTTTGGGGCGCGGGCCATGTTCCCTGGATTTTGGGTATATCCGAAACTGAACTAAATACTAGGGGCGAGTACTGAGGAGATAACGAGCGAACTCGCGAAACGGCCATAGATCAAGCGGCTTAATTATCTCTACGCATTGCTGCCTACCCCTTCTATTGTCTTCACATATTTATCTAGATAACTTCATCGATTTATTATCTCACATGATACACTAAGAAAAATATTTACTATAAAAATTATCATCTTTCTAACAAATTAAGGATATACTTGCCAAAATCCAAAAATTATCATCTTTTCTGAAAAAAGTCATTTTCATGAAAATAGTTTTCAAATTTTTAAAACTTATTATAATAAGTTTAATGTATCCTTAGTTTATTATAAAGATGATTTTTTTCAAATTTAAAATGAAATTAATTAAATTATTATAGAATATGTATAAAAGTACTACATTCAAACACATATTTCATAAAACAAAAGTTAATTAAAAGATATTTATCTTTTATTTATTTTTTTGAGGCAATCCTTTACGCATACATTGTAGATTTGCAAGGTTTTATGTACCAGTAATAATATTTGTTAAAATGTCGTTAAGTTATCATTACAAAAGATTATTATTACAAAAAATCTTATTAAGGACAAAGTAAATAATAAAATAATTTGTATCTACTTTTGTAACAGATGAAACTTTTATTTCAATGTTTAAAAAAACTTTTAATATTTTAATTATTTTTCTTTAATGTTCAGAGAATAACTCCAAATAGTTCTCAACTATTCTAGTATGATTAAATTTTAACTAATGAAACCACAAAGTATTACAATTCGTAATGATGGTCAAATGCTCTAAACGAGATTCGTACATTATTTATGAATCACGTAGCTAAGTAGGATTCGAGATTTCAGAAGAGCTAGTATAAAGGAGAAAACGTTTATCGACACTGAGATAGGGAATATAGGTGCTGAGCACACTTGCCGTTTCAAACAGGAAACCTAGTGGGTGCCTAGGGTTGAAACGCTATGGCGCATCGTAGCGTCGCACGCCGTACGTCGCATCACTGCAGTTTGCAAGTCACACAGACAAGTATGCATGTGTGTATATGCTATCTATATATATGTGTATATATATATATATATGTATATATATATACCTACAGTCTGCGTCTGTGCGTTTGAATCTATATTTACACGAACGTTTGAAAATGTCTATGTATAGGTGCATAAATGTGGAATTCTGGCGTTTGTATTCGTGTATTTGCCTTTGTAGTGAATGTATATGTGCACATGTGTGTATGTATGAGTGAAACACTGGCGTGGCTTGGGATACGACTGCATTGGCCATTGGTTGCTGTAGCAATGGCCTATTTTACTCGAGAGTACGACCCATTTCGTGCAAAAGAGCCATCCGTTCCAGCTTTTCTTCTCCAAAGAGGTATAAGCACTCTCTTCGCCATCCTTCCAACGGGACGGCTGCTCTAACTTTGTTCTATACCTTGTTGTAAGAAACCTCTCTGTGAGATTTTCTTACCTTAGCCACCGACAATAATAATAACAGCCATTCCATTTTTCGTTGTAGCATGCACTTGTGAATCGTTTATTGAACTATGATATGATAGGGTTTCTCATAATATATTGCATAGCGTGTGGCAGTACGAAAAATTAAATATAGAGACGTAATGTTACATGTTAATTTGATCAATTTAATTAATTTAATCATTTTAAATTATTGCCCTGAATTTAACCATTTGATGTGATACATTTTTTTAATGAATATCTTATATTATACAAAATTGTATATAAAAATTGTTTTTATGACAATTCAATCAATGTTTAATATTATTACTAATTAAGTGTTGATGTATAATTCAATTTCTCTTGATACAATCTTTATCATAAACAAATATTTTATTATTTTGTAACTATTAGAAGTGACTTTGTATAGCTCAAGATTATCGTATGCCACATTCTGTAAAAAATAGTTAACAGTGAAATAGTAAATTTAATATTTGTGTATTGATTAACTATTACTTATTTTAAATTAATTATTCTAAAAGTTGTGTCAACGTTAAGTTAAAGTGTATAATTTCTGAGAACAATTCAAAGTATTTGAAATGTCCATTATAAAACCATACACCGAGAGCAAAAACCAATAAAAATTACCGTGCTTTTCATAGTAAGCATAAGTAGTATTGTCAAATAAATTAAATAAGTAATAAGTATTGAAATAAATATGTTGTTTAATTGATATTTTGTTGTGATTTACTTGACTGTTTACAGTCTGTATTTAGGTATTAAATGTAGTTGGATGAGTGAGTTTCCCGATACGACTTTTTTCATAACCAATTAAATAGTACAGTGAATAAAACAGCGGCCTAACACTTTGGAGACACGGGATCGATTCCCGGCGAAAGAGTTCTTTTAATTATTAAGTTTAAAGTAAAAATAAATATATGTTATAAATAAATTTTACCTTACTGATACATTAAATTTGTCACTTTTATCAGTTATTCTGCTTACTACATTGTGAGGATAAATTATACCTGGTAATGTAAAATTTGTTTTGTTTTGGAACTGATTTTACATCTAAAAGTTTCTTAAAATAAACCGGAAGAAACGTAATTTTCAATGTTTACTCATTATTACTGATGTTTTCTAAGTAAGAAAGTAAATTTAATGATATTTTCACAATATTTTTTATTTTTCTTTTTTTTTTTTTTGTCTCAATGTATTGAAGCTTATTTCAATATTATTTTATTATAATTAAAGATTATTAATTAAATGAATCATTTAATATCATTGTCCTTTCAACATATATACCTGAAATATTTAAAAAATGTACTATTGTTACTTTGTATATGTTGTGGAAAATTGACTTTTACGTAAAATGTACAATTTTAAAACATTACGTGAATGTAATATAAATGAATACGTATACACACCGTTAATTTTTTTCATTTTTCACACATGAGAATTGAAAAAAATAAATGCGAAATCTGTTAAAATATATGTTTTCTAACAGTAAATAAATATTATTTTATCTGCAACTAAAATATATAAATCAATGAATATTATTGAAAATATAAACTATCATAAATAGTCATTTACGTCAGACGAAATTTATCGAGAAAGCAATTTAGAGTAATACAGCCATGAAAGAAAATGACGTCGGTATACTCTGGCGGATTAAATAGTCAACGTTATTTAGATATTTCTGCGAGGAGTCTCGATACATTTAATGCGATGTGCTTCAGTTACACGGTCGGTGAATTCGTGTGTAGACGAGAACGTTAACGTGTGCGTACATGACCTGCCGCAGTTTATGCGCAACATTATCCCGACATTACCTGCCACCTACCCCCGAGCGAACCCCGGACTGAAAAGCCGCGTACGGAAAACCTAGTACACCACTAGAACAGCTTGTTTACCCGAGCCAAAGCAGAATGATTAATTGCTTCGTACCACGAGTCGATGTCGGCCGGTTAATTAATCAGATATCCGCGAAATTAGCAACAACGCACTTCGTACAATCGCGCACAATGCAAACTGGAAATCCGTTGTCAGTTTGCTATTCCACTCGCGATTGCGATTTATGATTTTGCATTGCAGTGTGTTGTTCATCTTAATTTACTGTATGTCACCGACAAAAATTCCCTACTGAAATTTATGTTTTTCAATTTATTTGCAAAATAGATATTTATGACCAAACACAGAGAATAGAAGTTATAGATAGTGGAATTGGGTTTACGTAAAATAGAATGTTGTTTTATTCAGTTTTAAATTACACGCTACCAAATAAACCGTTGAATAAAGATGAGAAAGTATGTATTTATTTTCCAATTTTTGTTAAGAATGGGAAAACGATTGGTAAGTCTTGCATACTAAATGAAATTTTGATATTGCATGTTTGATATTCAATATTCTTTTAATAAAGGTCTATTCCGATGAAGAAAAAAGGTTTGTATTTGGTGATTTTTTAATTATACGGTAAATATAAAAAGCAACTAAAAATTACTTTATATTTTGTTAAACGCGAGAACAAGTCAACATCATATTTACCTCATGTAATAGATTAAGATATACAAATAAAAAGTAAATAATTAGCACGAAATAATAATTTTCGTGTTAATGTCAATTGTATTCTTGTGTTCATAAATTACATACTAATGTTTATTACATAGTATAAGTAATCATACGTGTACTACAAGTATAACACTATATCGTAATTTATTGTATTACAAACTAGAACATCCAGGTTATGGGAAAATAGATTCAGAATATTAATAAGAATTGTGCATATAATATATGTACAGGACTATATATATATATATATAGGATATATATAGGACAGGAATATATATATATAGAACTCTTTAAATAAAATATCGAAAAATTAATAATACTAGCTATCGTGAGGTTATTTTTAACATTGTTTTTCTTTTTTAAATAACAAAGTAAGTTTTTGTTGTATATCTAATAAGTTTAAAAAAATACAACAAATAAATACAATGACACTTAAGTGAAACGTTTAAGTTATATCATGGATAATACCACGAGGATATAAATTATCACACAAAATGTTAACACGAAAGATTTATTGAAGCCATAAAACAAACTTTGTTACTTGTTAATGACAAACAGTGGTCAGTAGCAATAGCAGACACGTTCAAATGGTGGACATATGGCATTAAGTATAAGAAGTAAGATTACTGAGTTATGACGATGACGACAAAAGTAAAAAAAAAGCAAACAGTCTTGACAAATAGTATATTTGAGCTAAAAATATATTAAGATCCTTCCGTTTTTCAAATTGTTCGTATATGATCTTTTTTTAAAATTTAATTTGTATCTCCAAGATACCTGCTAATAAATGTTGAAGACACAAGAAAATTGGTGTAAAATAATTATACAATTTAGAGAACAAAAATACAAACTTTTTAAATTTATAATAATGATATTTATAATTTTAATGAATATCATAAATGCATACATTAAAAAAAGACGATGAAAAACCACTTTATAAAAGGTGATATAGAAAAATCTGTCAACTCCAGTACAAACTCAGCAGCATTTCCCTTGCCATTGTGATAAGTGAGTTAACTATTCAGCATGTTATGACAGAAATGTAAGGTTTGTTAGTAATGGTACTAAAAAGCAATCGTTTCTGTATAGTTTTAGTGGTAGTTTGGAAAGGATGAATGCGACCAAATTTGGCGCCATTCGATGTTGCGTAGAAGAACACGAAAGTGATGTTGGCAATGAGAACTAAGGGAGGATTGTCGCGTAGAGTCATAGTTGCGGATGCAGGTACAGTTGACGAGATGAAGGCTGAGGGTTGAAGGGAAAGCCCCTTTCCAATTCGGGATAGCCGCTATACGGCAGTAGCGACGGCAGTTGAGGCGCATGAGCACCACTTTTATTGATTCCGTAACTGCCGCCATGATAGTGCTGCTGGTGTAGTGGAAGGAAGAAAGGAGGGACGAGCGGGGGAGGGATGTGTCGGGGTTGCGGTATGAGTTGCGAGGGGGTGAGGCTGATGGGGTGGAAACTTTGCGAAGATAAAAAGGAACGAGAGTCACCGCCGCCGTTGTTGCCGTCGGAGCGAGTTTTTCCGGAGGAGGGAATCAAGAGGACTCACACGGCAGGCGTATCAACGTATCTTATTGCAAATAAAAATACATGGCGCAACTATGAATAAAATTATGACGCTGGGCCGCTTCTGTAAATAACGAGGCGCCGAGCAGGATGGGCATCTACGAAGCGATGGCTTATCATATTATCGTTCTCTCTGTTCATCTTTGTCATTTAGTTAGGCAAAATAATACGCACTCCGTTGAAAGAACGTTACTTTACACTTAAATTTCCGTTTCATGATATGTGACATATTTATATATTACTTTTGATTCAATGCAGATTTTTTAATGTTAAGAGATGGTAAATTTAATTTAATTTAGGGCATAGATGTGGACATTCAAATAATTTATAAATTTAAGTTAAATTTTGGTGAAATCTAGAAACTTAATTATAATTTTGTGTAAAATGTGCGAATATCTCTAAATCGCCTATTTGTAATGTATACTAGGAATTATTTTCATAGAAATTTAATTTGATGGAATCATAAATGGAATCAATGTAAAATCAATGTAAAATCAATAGGACTGTAAATGGAAGCTCAGTAGGGTGTATTGTATGAAGTAAAGTGCAATTATTTATAACATGATCGGTTGAGATGTAATACAGGATGTGATAATAATTTTTATTATACAATAAAAAATAAACTGGATTGTATTACACAAAATAACGCTGTGAAACCTAGACATATAAATTAATAACCGTTACAAACGGATGAAATGTTTAATGAACAATCATTTTGTTAGTTCATTGATGTATGAAATTATTGTTGTAAATAATCAAATGTAAATATAACAAATTCAAAACTGGTTTATGTGATAACAAATATTTTTAACCTTATCTTAGAAATGTTATTTGATGACCCTATACACTCAGCTTACATTTTATTTGGTACTTTTCTCGCGTAGTAGATCTGATAATATTTTAAAATATTTATATATATATAAACAATAAATTACAAAAGAATAAGAATCATTTAATGTGAAAAGATTATGCAATTACATATGCAACATTGTAAATAAAATGACAACAAGGTATACGCATGAAAATATTTTAAAGTATTTCAAACTTATAATCTTATACGCTTCAGAAATTAATTTGAAATATCATACATTATATTTGTAGTAAAAATTCATCAAAAACATAAATTTTGCCGTAGTAATAATTTTTTCTAGGCCATGTATAGGCAGGCCCGTGCAACTCACATGGGCATATAAAACCTACATATGCCCAGTTTTGCGAGCCCGTAATTATTTTTTATTTAATAAAAATACAATAAATTAAATGTAAATTGTATAATAAATAATATTTTTGATCATAATTAAATTATATTAAGTTACATTTTCATTCTAAAAAACATCAATTTAGGAATTAAACCCAAATCTTCGATGTGGCAGATAGGCACTCTGGTCACTGTGCTATGAACATTTATAAATAATTAATTCAATATAATAAACTAGGTAAACCTAGGTACACCTTATTTTAACTTAATTTTGAACAGTAAATTTTTTATTATTTAATTTTTTTATTATTATTTACTTAAAATAATGATTAAAATGTTAATAAATGTTAAAATTAATTTTGAAATTAGTTTATATAATTATTGTACATTGTTCTTTGGGCCTATTTAATTCTTAACAAATGCCTTTATTGGCGAATGTTGGGAGAAGCGTTACATGCCTATTTATAGCCCGTATACAAATAAAGGATCTTTAAAGGCCTTCTAGAGGCTTTTCTATTAAAGATATATCTTTATTAACCTTATATAAGCCTTTGTAATTCTGCGACTAAATATATATCATTCAAACTGAGGTTGGCTTTAGAGGGCCCTTAAAATAATCTGGGCCTGCGTTAACTTAAATATTTTATCTAATGTATGCAATTTTTTCGATTTAAGAAAATAAATCTAAAACACGTTATATCTACTTCTAAATGTTTTAAATGAAATTTTTAAGTATAAGATACATATATTTGTACTTATCAAACTTTATAATCCAGCAAACATCTTCATAGCATCTGAATTAAGTGATTTAATGCCATTTTAAATTAAATCAGCCATCTAAAAACTAATATTATAGCAATCTTACAATAAAAAAACCATGAATGCCTTTCATAAATTTATATTATAGCTCATCAAAAGATAATTTACATTTTGTTAGTGCTTGTAATAATTTAAAATTCTACTCAAGTTGTCAAACAATACAATTAGTTTTTGTGACACTACTGTAATTTTGTCTTTATACACCGCGGAAAAATTTTTGGAATAATTACTATAGTTTACAGCAACGAGGACACATCACGCATGTTTTCAACTTTATTCCTGCATCTATAGGGAAAATGTAATGTATTACATTTTACTATTTAAATGTAAACTATTTAAAACTAAACTATTTAAATGTAAACTGTTACTATTGTATTGTATTACTATTACTTACTTTAAGAACCTCAAAAATATCCGTTAATTTATTGTAAATAATTTTCCCATAGTTGCAGGAATAAATTTAAAAAAATGCTTGATGTGTCCTCGTTGCTGTAAACTAAAGTAATTATTCCGAAAAATTTTCCTGGGTGCATAGATATAATTCGAGAAGTAGTCGTGGATTTAAAAGTAGTTTATTGTTATATGACGGTAGAACTATATTTATATATAATCAATATTTAATAAAGTAAAATAATAGCAACCATTTAACAATATAGTATTCAAAAGCAAAAACAAAATATAAATCAATTCTTTATATTCTAGAACAATTGTATTATTTAATGAAAATGTTCAACGATCGTGAATGAAATTTGCAAATTTCAAATGAAATTTAATTATGCAAAGAAATGAAGACACTACTTTAAAAAATAAAAATATGTATATTGAGAGGGAAAAATCTAGTTTAAATCGAGCTGTACGTTAGAGATAGTGGCAACGATATCGATAGTCGGCCATTATCGAAGGACATTTTATACATACGTACATGCACACCCACTCACATACATGATCGTACATACACTTTTTACATAGGTATATATGCTTTTGCCGAGAGGTAAAATGGTATAGCAGCGGGGGCGCTAACGTTCGTCGTTACTCACGATTCTCATTTGCAAGATTGCCTATACATCTCGGACATGGTTTCGCGAGCGAGCTCTTCTACACGTGTTACCTCTGTGTGAGTTTGAATGTAACGGGTGTGACATTTGACATTGTTCAATGCGGTTCAAATCACAAAATTGTATATATATCATTTCATAAAAATAATAAAAATAAAACAGTTATATATGTGATGATTTTATAATTTTTCATATTTAAAATCAAACATTTTCGTATCAATTAGAATAAGGTTTACAAAAAAGTATTAATACCTAATAATAATTTAATTGATATTAGGCATTACTTTTAACACATTTATTGAATTTATTGAAACATTTATTGAATGTTATATTATTATTTTATCGAAAATGTTTTTTGCATCAAAGTATCTAAATTATAATTTATTTCCCTTAATAGTATTATTGTATATGAATGCATAAAATTATTAATTTTTCACATATTTAAATTTGAAAAATATTAACCGTAGATTAAAAATTATAAAAACCGTAGATTTAATTTATTTTTAAGACATTTATTTTGATTTTAAATATAGTATATTTAAGATATATTTGTTCTTATTAGACATAAAATTAATTTATTTTGTCAAAATTGTTGTTTATTTTTAATTTATTTTGAACACAATTTTTTGAAATGATTGCTAGATATCATAGTTTAGTTTAAGAAATCTACTTTCCAACCTTAGTACGAAAAATGTGTCAATCAATGTGTGTACAGTTATTTTGACCTTGTGCATCTATCGTTTTTTATGAGTTTAGCTTACCGTCATAAAAGTGTTGTAAAAGTCAAAAGCACCAGTTCATTTTTAAAAAGTTCCATTCGAGTTTCTCGAATGCCGGTTTGTCAGCAAAGATCGTATAATTTTTTCCTCACAACTCATAAAATAAATTAAGAACAATGTTGACTCTTTTCTTACCGAAACCTCGTACAGAAGCCCTTCCTCATTTCCTCTTTTTTGTTTCTTTAAGTCCAGAAATATAACTGTGCCTTTGATTTATGACGAGCCAAATAGTCGACATCACACCTACAGTTAATATTTTCCAGAAATTATTATTTAATGTCATTATTAAGTTATTAAAGTGTAATTTACAGAAAATTTTATTTCGTATTTGACGATAGCAAAAGTCAAAAAGATAAAGTGATAATTTATAATCAATATTAATTATAAATAACATTTTGAAATTATGTTTTTCTGTATTGAAAATTTGTTCTTTATTGTTCATGAATAACTTAAAATAATTTAAAAAATATGAAATTATGCTTCTCGTTATTAAACGGATGAGCGTTATTTTAAGGCATTGTTAAGACATAAACGAATATTAAAGTCATAATTTTTGCAGGCGTACAATTAATTCATAATTGGCTTATTTTGCGTGAAATGTGCAATCTTAATTCAATCTATCAACCATAGTCGCTCGTTACAATTCCCTATCCTTAATAACAACTACACCAGGTTTCCTTGCTACCTTTTGCTGACCATATACGCCATTTTGTAATTTCAAGTTATTGTTTTTATTTTTGCAATAAATGCTGATGCCGTAAATACGACGATAATAAGCTGTGCAAGAAGCTTATACGTAGTTACTTCTTCCGGCTTTAATTTGTACTTTACCACCCAATTCTTGTTGCTCAAAATCGAAGAAAGCGTCTCGCATGGAAAACATGACCTGCGATCAAAAACACGTTCGTTAATAGGCCAACGCTTAACCACCTCAAATTATACTTGGTATCTTTTTATAGTTTTATGTGTCCTTTTTTGCATTTTCAGAATCGCGGCTACTGCCTTGTTATTAATATGAAACTCACCTACTTTTTGTTTTCTTAAATTATTATATACCTTGTTCCTAAACCACTATATGCGTGAAATTTCGCACGAAAAGGCATCATATTGTATCTTGATAAACGGCTGATTGGTTGATTAAAATATTTTAACTTATATTATTGATTGGAAACGACAGCTGATCTTCATAATAATACGTAAAAATTGACACTTGTACTGAGTAACTTTTTTATTAAAGTTAATGAAAGATACATATGTATACTATATACTTTTTGATACATTATCATTTTAAAATTTATGCAAAACTTGTATTTTAAAATAAGTACATTCTCTTGTTAAAATTAACATGTGTAGACTTGTATATAATCATACAAAATAATTAACTTTATTTAATACTTTATGGAAATTTAACATTTTCAATTATTTAGGTTAAGTTACTTCTGAATACTTTTTACAAGGATCTTTAGAATACCAGAATACATAAAAAACAAACAGGTGACTCACAGTATGACATATATTTTATTTAATATTATAATTATGTATTATTATATCATACATTCGAAATCGATTTAACTTGCCTATTGACATTATGATGAATGATTCATTGTCAATGTACGAATGTAAGCGTTCGATTGACGAACAAAACCAAATTTGAAGAAAATATTAGAATAAAATAAATATTAATACTAAAATTATAATGAAAAAAACATGCTTCCGAAAAATGATTGTAATTACTAACACATATAAATTTGATCTGGGTAAGTATCTGTTTCCGATTACATTATTTTTAATTGTTCAATATGAAGAGGATAAATAAATTGGTATTCGTCTATCAATGTTTGTGCGTCAATTTTGTATCCCAAATAAAAAGTTGTTTGTATTAACGTTTCAAAATAATTTTATTTCTTCATCAGAACTTAGTTTTAAAGTTAAAACAAAGCCAAGACGCACATCAATGTTAGTTATATCCAAATTTTATTATATTGAAATTAATTTAGAATGATGATAATTTAAAATATTGGAAACAAAAGATGAGGAAATAAAATTATTTTGTAACGTTAATACAAAATCTTTTTATTTGGAATACAAAATTAACACATGAATTATTTTTAATTTCTAATTTTGTTTTTCCACATTTTTTTAAAAACGAAACGCATGAATCAACTTCGTTAATTTTGTACAAATCTTAAATGTGTAAACGCATTTATTATATGAACAATTCCAAATGCTTCAAAGTAATACAAATACTTTGCAATTTTAAATACGCGTACATATGCATACATACAAAATTAATTGTAATAAATTGATTAAAACGAAAATCAAATTTTCAATAATAAACAAATTTTACTAATTTAATATTGCGTAGTATTATTCAAAACATTATATCTTAATATACTAACAGAATGACTGAAGTTTACGAAGCAATTCAGCTCCAGGTAAGTTCTGAACTGATCTGACGATGAAAAGGTTATTCGCAAGTCCAACAGATGCCGGCACAGATGTTAAACGTATAAACTCATTCGTTGTCCAAATGAACCCAACAGTAGTTTTTAAGAAAAATTAATTACTAATTTATTTTAAATTTCCAAAAATTATAAAATTATTCATATATTAAAATAAGAACTTAGTACCCAACATGTACGTATCCCATACGGAAATAAATATATTTCAGACATATGTTTATACATGTAAATATATTTTTGCATATATTTTATAAACATATATCAAATATATAATTTTATACCGAAACGATGGTGCGTATATTTTACATATACTTTTGCATATCTTTCGAAATAGTGTAATCTTCCGTGTAGAATATTTTGTGTACGTGGTCTTAATTAAAAATGTCTTTCTAAAAATATGATGAATACTATTTTGTTTATGATTATTGAAAAGTGATCTTCTCTGAATTCTTATCATCCGTAATAGTAAGAAACCGTATGTCAATTTCCATATAATATTAAGGTGCATTATTTATGCGAGTATTTACGTGAATATAATAGAAAGTTATCTCGAGTAATTGCAATTATTATATTAACTTATTTATATAATATAATTAATCACTGTAATTTTAATATGAAACTCGTGAAGTATTTTTAAACAATAAATAGGATTTTTCTAATTTTTTAAAGCTTTTAAAGCTTTATTTATTTTATATTTTATATATACCTTTTACAAATGTATAATAAAAAATATAACTTTTTGCCGCTAAGTATATTTGAAAGCATTTTAAATATATTTTTTTATATACAAATATAATTTTGCACATATTTTGCAAATATATTTTTACTTTTATTTTTGCAAATATGTTTCAGCTAAATATGTACACATAGTTACATATTTTTCTGAATATATTTTAAAATATATTTTCTTCCGCTACAGTCTGGCTATTTAAAAGTAATAATATGTAGGGTAAAGTTATTATAATTTCGCATAAACATTATTTATTTAATTTTTTCCTAACACTTTCTAATAACATTCTACGTGAAATGAAAATGAAATGTCAAAAAACTATGATACATTATCAAATAATATTCGTTAAGTATTCGTGTCGAATTTTTGACTTTTGACGTCATGTTGATTTGAAAAGTAACTCTGCTTCGAAATACTCCATCCATTCAATCTTTATTCAGATTCCTTGAAAAGCTGATTCTAAGAATTTATCATCAAGTTCATTTCGTCGACTGAACATGACCCGTATCCACTGTGGAATCGACAAAACTTGTTCTAATTGTAAGAACGATGAAAGTCCATCGGCGCGCAAAGACGATAATATTTCACTGGATTACTCACATGCCATTAGAAGCAGAAGGCCTTTATTGGGCTGTTGATAGGAATTCTATCGTCGACAGTCTTGGGGATACATTTTTGCAGAGAAAGACATCGGCATTTCTAGCTCGGTACCTCTTTTGTCCTGCTTCCATCTAATGGACCCCAAAATGTGCAAGCAAGACGGAGCCATACAAGGCAAACAGAAAAGCATCCTCCCACGGCTTTCAGATCGAACGATTCGGTCGCTATCCCCGGTTTCCGCGCCATTTCTCTATAACGGGTGCCATTTCCTTCATCCCTTTCGATCCTCAAACCTGAAACCCGATTTTCCGTCCCCTTTTAACGTAGTAGTATTTCGCATCTAATGCAGACTTCTTGATACTTGTTTTCTATTTGAACCGTTTACCTTGCTCAAATATCACCTCAGATTTTCTTCTGACAACTTCCCCTTCCAATCCCACCCCTCACTTTGCCTGCATATCACTAGTCGTCTATGTATATACTCGCTGTTTTTTTTCCTTTCCTTCCTTCTTTCTGTTTGTATTTTGAATTCGCACAATTTACAATGTACAGACTTCCGCTTAAAGAATATTTCGACATGATTTACGCGACGACTTCCAATGTCGAATCGCCAAAATTGAGATGGGGCGCCTTAATGGATCTTCGTATGGTTTGTTTGATTTAAAGTAACGGTACTCGTCTGAAAAATAAATACTTTAAGAGATTTTGTATTTTCACATCATTTAGCATCACGATTATGTCTATCGGATGAATAAAATTCAAATGTTATTTCTTTCGCAGTTTTCCATTACTAATGACTCAAATGCAATAGCTATAGGACGTCTACTGTAAGTAAAAAAAAAGCCGGCAAAAATTATACTTTAATATGTAACATAAATTTGAAATATAATTCGGTACGCGCAAATTTAATGTTAAAATGAGATCAAAGTTACTCGAAAAAAGGGCAAGTTTCTATGGTTGAACTAACGATGCGTTCATCTTACGCGCGCACTGTTCTGCTTTACGCGTTGGCCATTATCATCTCTGATTTAGGCTTTGTCATATTTTACGCTTCGGCGAGTGCCATAGATATCCCGCTGTGAGCGAGATTGTTTCGGTGGTACGTAGCTCGATGCGTTGTACGATTAATCTCATTGTCCGACACTCTTAGGAAGATGACGACCAATAAAGTATTTTGAAAGGTTTGACGCTCATTGGTCACACCCACATGAGAACGTAACTTACATTTTATTATTTTCGTACAATGAACATACAAATTCTATGCAGTCGCTTGATTTATAATGTTTTGCAATAATTGAATGCATGGCTATCAAACTACGTAATTGAAAATTATTTCCTAAAAATGTTTTTTTAGTACAAAATTGATTACTTGTTACACTTTTTTATTCGAATATTTATAAAAACGTTGCATTAATGATGTCTTTTTGTTAAAGTGGTGCTGGAATATAATTATATACGAGGTGAAGTGTTCAAATTAAAATGAAGCTTCGCGTATTATGAAAATGAGCTGTAAGAACGTAGACGACATGCAGTGTAATAATCACCTAGCATGATCGTAAGCTTGCAAAGTATATCAATAATTCACACTCTTATATGAGAAACTGGTGATTTCCGGCACGATACCTGTACCTGTCTAAAAGTACTCAAATTAAGAGGGCAGTCTGAGAAGAAAACAGTAATTATTTCCAGTTCCTGTTTATCCGGTCTTCAATCGATGTGAATTTGAATTTAAGCACGCAATAATGTATTATTTTATAAACTACTTGAAAAATAACAAATATAATATATAACAAAATATTTTTATTTATGTAAACGATATACATTATTTATCTCACACTAAAATCAAGAATAAATATCTAATATATCTAATTTAAATATATCTAAAATACTTCAAACAAAATATCTATTTACATATTACTTTTGTAATTATTATTGCAAATAATATAAGCTTATTTAAAATTTTTAAAAACTTAATATTTTTCTCGTTCTGCAAGATTTTGTATGAAGTATGTGCTCGGTATAATATAATATCAATTATGTATTATAATATATATCATAATATGTTTTTCTTTATAAAAGGAAATGAATTGAAAACATAACCTCAGAAAGATACACCTTTTTTGTAAAGTATTAGTTCATTACTGGTAGTATTATTGAGAATGCCGCAAGAATCTGTTCGCCTTGATTCCGTACAAGCCTTGGACCCTGTTCGGGATAACCAAGAAGACGACCTTGAACATGGATTCCCCTCTAAGAATTCCTTCGCCACAATATCAGCATGGCCGGTGTCCAAGCGTCTTTCGTTTCTTATAGATAATTGTCCATACTTACGTAACTAGTATCCATTAAATGTCGTAGAAATGTTAAGCCGAGAAGTAGAATGAAGCGATGTGCGTTGTTCCTTATTTTCTCTTCTTATACGTTTTTTTTATATTTTTTTTTCTTTTTTTTAATTTAAAACCTTAAAAATGCAGCCACAGCCATTATTGTCGATTAGTACTAATGAATCCAATTGCTTGAACAAAGAACCATTATTTATCTTGGATGAAGAAATGTAAAGTCCTTTTTTAGCAAACAATTTTGATGATTTAATCAATTCAGTTTTTTGATCATAGATCTCTAAGCATCTTGAAATATGAAACGAAGAAATTAAAACGCGTCAGATTTATCGATTCTGAAGTAATAAATTTATTGAAAAACGGTAGCCCACCCATGGCACTATCAATTTTTGTTTTATAATTTATTGTACACGAAGCAGTTTTCTTAAAATAAATAAAAACCGTTGAATATTGTTTGAATATATGCAAATAGTAAAGTAAAAATAATAATAAAATATTATATTACTAAATTTGAAATGTAAAGCAATTTTAAACATTGATAGTCCTCTTTGCCATTACATTGGCAGTGAGCACGTTTGAAGGATCACCCGAGAATAACGGTGGTAATAAAGGGGTCTGAATATACATGTATAATCTGAATCGTTATGATGTTTACTATCTATGTCATCAAAATGAGAAAGTGTACAGTGTTGGTTTGTTTCGGTAGCACTTCTGTTGTAATTCATCTCAACTATCATAAAGCCATATCACATCACATAATAGTAAATACAAAATTATCGTGCTTAAAAATATTACCCGTTAATTTTCGTGGCAAACTGTTCTAACGAATGAAAATGGAATACATTTAGTGATTGGATATAATTGCAACTTGCTAAAACAATCTAATTTATTGGATAACAATTTTGACAATTTGTTAAGTAATATTTGCAATAAAGACAAAAAAAGAGCTAATAACGATTTCTGTAATGGATCGAACTGTTGGAAAGTTTATTCAGATTGAATGAGATTTCAAGAGTATTAAATTTGGACATTCGAGACTGTTCAATACAGTGCACCCGGTATACGCTGAGGATGCAAACTTCGTGTGCATATGAGTGTGTGCGCGGGTAGGTAGAGGTAGATATAGATGTGCGGTATCTGTACTGCACGGCCAATGAGGTTTGAATGGCCGTGATAAAATGGTATGGCTTCCGAATGTTGACTAAACTGCATCCATTGCAAGTGGAAAGCCAACTGGAAAATAACAACGTGTTGTGACGCATGAAGAGTGATACCGTGAACGGTAAATAACAAACAAAAAATTAAACGGTCGCCAGGGAGATTAAAGTATTTATTTGTTTTGGAATTCACAGTACCGGAAAAGAGAAAAATGTACCTGTCCTTTTTTTGTCGCCAATTTTATTGGCCAAACAAATACTTTGACAGCAAAAATACTGTCATTTATAAAACTAATCATTGTATTTTTAAACCAAAAAAGAAGCAGCATTCATTTAATGATGTTTCGTTGAATAAAATGAAATTAAGTTGTCAATACAAGCAATAAAATGACTTGCCGTACAAAATGTACTAAATAAAATATAAACCATAAAAACGATTATCTGCATCTTTAAAGGTGATACAGATAATGTAATGCTTTTAGCAAGTATTAACGGTGCAATAAAACGCCCCGAAGTTGTCGATTGAAAATCAGTCGACCGACGCTTGGATTGGTCAGAATTAAAGCACGTTGGCGCTATTTCGCAATGACCAGTAATTTGCCGAGCTTCATATAAACTGTGTCTAACCAATTGCAAATTAATCAACCCAAGATCGTCGTTTCATTTGGATTCTTATAAGAACCCAAAACACAAAACGAATGAGATGATATAAAAAAGGGAGAAAGAAAAAAGAAAGGAACGAGGTAAAATTATCGTCTTCTTATTATTCTAGGGACTGAGACGTAGTGTTCGGTCAATGTCGACTCAAAAAGGTGTTGGCAAAAAAGTAAATTATCGCGTTGAAATCGATCCAATGTAAAATAACGGGCTTTGGAATTTCAATTTGGGAAATAATCTGCACAACGTGAACGATCCAATGAGATTTGAACGTTAAAATGAAGATAAACGGTCTCTTCAAATAAAATGGCATCGAGAAAATCGAGTCAAACTGTACACAAACCTTAATTGCGTCTAAAGGAGTTTCTTGTCTGAAATGCGTTACCATAAAAAAGTAGATAATGATGAATAATTTGTCTCCACGCGGTAGCATTGGAAATGAAGTTGGCGTCTCGAGCCATTTGAAAAGTGTTAAGAGAGATAAAATGAGAGGAACAAAAGAGACGAAAGGGTAAGTTGGACCCGAGTCTGAAAAGATGTATGTTTGCCAGAGAACGGTCTAGCCCCGTGGGACATGGCGGGCGGACAAAATGGGAAGGGATCATGAATGCAGGATGGTGGGAGAAGATGGATGTCCTCGAACCCATCCTTTCCACTGCTCCTCGATGCCACGACCCTTCGAACTTAAGAAGAAACGGCCGCCATAATGCCAGAGCGCTATTCACCATCTTTGTGTGTATTCTTGAATCTCACACAATTTGAACGTTCATAAGGTGTCTCGGAGCACCTATTCTAATCCCCCAAACGACTTCTTATTAACATAATAGGCAAATGAGCTTTCCCAAATGATGCTACAAAGTTTCGAGACAATATTCCGAATTTTAAATCTTCTTAACTTTTAAAATGTTTACCATTTTTTCGGTAATAGTTTCACATTATTGCAACATTTGCAAATAAAAATCACGACAAAGTTTTGTATTGTAAGTGTCTACGATATAATTAAAAATAACTTATATATCATAGATAAAAATTTTGTGATATTTAGTAGTTGCAAAAAGACAAATCACACTCAAAACGACATCTATGATTTTACAGTACGTTTTCCAGTTAATATCACTTTAAAATAACAAAGAAAATTTATTATTACAGTATTTTATTTGAAATGTACTGTGAAATCTATTAAGAATTAAAATATAGAAAGCAAACTTACTGTAATTTTACAATGTAAAGTTTTGAGTGCAAAGACTCTATGATAATTTTGTTTAGATTATTGTGAAAAAATAACATTTCCTTTTAGACGAAATTACACATTTTTACATCAAATTTTTTTATAAAAAATTTTTTTTACAAAACCTATATATCATAATATTATGAATAATATACCAACTTTGAGTGTAAATTGAAAATCTGTAGTTGTATAGGTCGTGTCAATTTTGGCGCGTGCTACGAATGATTTGAACGATTGAAATGTGCTCGTAAATTTGTCTACGCCTTTAATTTTACGGCCGTGTGAATCCATTATCCAAAGTGGAAGCGTTCGCACCAGCAACATCCACCAACAACCGTCGCGCAGTCACATACGATAGTCTTCGATGTTGTGATGTCGGTTTATTGCATCGTAAACCTACCCCAATGCGCTGACATTAGAAAATAACTCGATTCTTAAATTCATTGCCGCCACTGTACGAACACATTTGACCTCGGCGAAATCTCGTGCCCACGAGAGAGTGGCGTAAAGAATTAGAGAAAAGGCAAAGAAACAAAAATGGAAAGAAAAATAAAGTACTGGCGAGTATCGCTCTTCTCCTTTGTGGTGTAATTCCAAATAGAAGTACTGGACTTGGTGACCTATCACGCTGAACGAACAAACACACGATCACACCGGGTGGTCTCGTACTTGTTCTCGGAGAACATGCTCCTCGTTAGTCCTTCAACTTTTTATCAGTTAGCTTGCCGTGTTTTTCTTTCCTAATCGTAAACTTTGTGAAAAATATGATGGTTTTTATTCAGTTGGTTTAATGTTTCTACATATTATAGTTATTAAACAATTAAGAGAGTTCATTTTCTAGTTTTCACTATGTTAATATCGTTAATAACATTTATTATGATGTTTTATTTTACTAATATTTATTAATTCGATAATATAAAGTATATTTAAGAAATACTTTTTGATTTATCAGATAATGGACAAAATGCAAGGAACATAAAATTCTAAATATAAAGCAGAGGAAAAATAATTATAAATATTTATATAAAGCAAAAATTAATTAATTTTACATATTCTGCTAACTGAAGAAAACTGAGTAAATTATTACGAAAAGAAATAACTGTCGAACTGCATTTCGCTTAATGTATTCATTTTTGTTTATTAAAATATTAGATAACAATAGAAAACCTCGATTTCCGGAATCGTAAGTATTCTACATAACATTATAAACTGAACCGCTATCTCACGAATACTGTAAAGTACTGGTTGTTTTGTTTAGTTGATGTCCTATACCTAGTTTGATATAAAGTTGACACAAAAGTAAAGACATGACTGGAAGATCCTATTACGATACAAAGACTTCCGCATTCAACAAATAAATCCCGTTATGTATTGTTTCATGTTGAATTCAGTGTCGAAATTTCGTTGAAAGTAAAATATTATTGTACAAAAGTATTCCATTACGATATGTCGAATACTAACATTATTGTGAGACAATATATTTTTATTTCTCTTTTACTTTGTCTTGATCAAGTAAAAAATACTGACTCTGAAAACTTGTTAATGTACTTCTTGATTCATATATATGTTGAAAAAACCTATTACTGCGTTCGAGTACATCTCAGAGAGGATACGCGCAAAATGTTGAAACGATAGGACATTGCTCACGGCGCTCCCTTCGACTTTGAAAGCGTTGGTAACACTTATTTCTCTCGAAGAATCCTTGTACTTTCGTTATCCGCCATGCGTTTATTTAAACAGAATACGTTTTTGTTGTCTCATATAACTGAGCATTTGCCAATCCTGTACCTGAGAAACATTGTCTAGGCGATATTCTATCTGCAAGAATTACTTATCCGGCATCAATCTTTTAGCGTTATCATGTATCTCAAATTTGCATCATTTCATGGGATTCCTCTTTTCATAACGAATTTTCAATAGGCAAAAGTACTTCATTTCATCAATTTACAATAAATTTCTATGCTTTTAAAACAATGTTTTTTACACTTTATACAAATACGTCTGAGAGTATGTGTATCAAATATATAATTTAATATTTATTATAAAATATATTATCAAATGTATGTTTAATACTGTTAATAATGCAAATAAAAATTAAAAACTTGTTTGCAATTAGTAAACTAAATTGAAAAATGTCGAGTAATACATAATTTAAAGCAAAATATTATTCAAAATAAATATACTGATATATGAAATTTGTATTCTTGCACATTTGTAATTGCATTAATTAATTTTTTTATACGAATTTGAAAAAAAAACTTCGAATAATTTTATTACAAATTGTAAGCAAAATTCTGAGTAGTGTACACATATGTAGCGCACACGCGAACACATAAAGCTTTCTAAGTGCGAGATACATCAAGTCCTCCTCCGCAGTTCGGTTTGGATATCGCTAACAACATCGCCGTAGATAAAGGTTGTTCTGACCGTAAAGCACTCTCGTTAAGAATATGATCCGGGTTTGCCTTCGACCACGCGCTCGGTGTACTCTAGATGGCCTACGAGAATTGTGACCGCTACCGCGACAAACAAAGTCTCGCAACTTCTTTCCATCGTAACGAAGCTTGGGTCCTAACGACCGCAGATACTTCACCTACGTCGTACTTTTACATACGTTTTCGCACAACTGGCGAGACTGATGAGCCGGTTAGGCTGGATTTATACACGAGGACGACCATTTCGAATCGATGCTTTATCGTTAGCTCGCCGAAGGCAAACTGCGTATCAGTCGACGCGCCTTGACTTCCAAGTTTAAACACCTTTTAGTTACTCATTTTTTGCATACCTAACTTCTTATGAACAACCGTAAGTGTAATTTAATTTAATACTAATTTTATGACCTAAAAGGTGCTTTGATTTAAATAGAATTATAATGTTACAAGGTGTTATATCTTAGAAAACAAACTATAAGAAAGGTAAATATAGTCAGTAACTTATGAATAAGATCATTAAAAATAACTGCTAAATATGTATACATATTTTGCATAAATGGAAAATGAATATATACTATCATTGTAGAATTTATAAAATATCGTTTTATTTTTTAAGTAGGACTCATCTAATAATTTATAATTGCAGAAATAATCTATTTTTTAGATTTCAATTACAACAGGACATATTTTTTTTAAGTTAACACACAAAAAACTAATTATTGCCACAGAAAAAAATGACATGTTACATTTCAGCAATTAGTTAAAGTTTTAAAAAAATTATGAAGAAATCCAACTTTAAGTAGCAAAAAATTTTACACACCCCTTTTTGTATTTATATAGATGAGATATTTTGTTTAACATTTTTCTCATATATCCTCAGAAAACAATTAAATTTAAAATTAATCAGTCTTTGTTTGTTTATTATTATATATTATAAGTTCTCTATTATTAACTTGAATAAAAAAGATATGTTAAAAAATTGCACTTTTAATTTTTTGAGATTTCGGACCATTTTGTATTATGGTATTTAAGTTGATCTTTATAATAAGGTATTATTTACTTTTTCTGTATTAAGATTACATACAAATATTCGGTTTTGTACACGAAAGAGATAATTTTCATCACAATGAATCGTTAAAGGGCTGCTTTAACAATGGTTCCTCATATCAGTATTGGAAATGCATTATAATTTTCTCGTACGTTTTCATTGTGAGAACAAGTATGTAATTTGATATATAGAAAAAATTTGTTCTTTTCCAATTTAAATGAAAAAGACAGAAATTTTTTACTACTCCGAAATGATTATATGATAACTTTTTTGTAGAATAATGCAATTTTAAATACGTGAAACTTTGCATTCACCGCATTTGAATAATAATTGCAATTCCCGAGATAACTAACGTGAAGAAGTTGAATAATAACTTGTGCTCATTTTATCAGAAAATGGATTATTGTAAATTCTATCTTTTTATAAGTAAACATTTTAAAATAAGGCATTAACATTCAAAGTATTTAAAATTCTGTTCTTTCAATGAATTTAATTGAGACACGCATAATATTCCTCTAATATCAAGATCCGTCTAATTTATAAACGGTTGTAATAAATATAAATATGTATACTCTATTAAAAATGCGTTAATCTATATTGTATACATTTCTTTTATGGCTTATACTTCTATAATGATTAATTACGTTATACTATATAATACGGATATATTCCATTTATTAACTTTTATTATAATTTTGTTATAAACGTGAACAGTATGAGTAACTTCATTATATATCTCGTGATTCACACCACTATAGTTTAATTTATAATAAAATTCACGGGGAATAAAAAGTGTTTTTTTTTAGCAACAAGTAATATCAGGAATTAATTATTTTATGTTTTATTAATTATTATTTTATTAATTATTTATGTTATTATAAAATGAGATATGATATCATGACGTATCTTAACATAATTTAAAAGTACACAATATTTTGAATGTATTTCTTATCATTGTGAAATCAGTTAAAAGTTGGGGATATCTTAATTGGTATATCTAATATAATAATCCTAACTAATAAAAATGAAAATATATATTCTACTTGATAGGTCTCAAAACACTTTCAAGAGGGCCAATCTGTGATTATTTGTAATTAAATAGACTGCATTAAAATTCAATTTAATAAAATTTTCTCAAAAAATTAAATCTATGATACATGGGGGGGGGGG